>CAUYLG010020726.1:0-12688 GCA_963573385.1 Cacajao melanocephalus
ATTTTTGTAAAAAATAATGATGCAAAAACTAAAACGTAATTAATTATTAATTAAATGAAATGGTGGGGTGGGAAGGAGGGAAGGAAGAAAGGGAAAGAAGGAGGGAGGGGAATGAAGGGAAGAAAGAAAGAATGAAAGAAAGAAAAAGAAGGAGGGAGGGAGGGAGGGAAGGAAGAAAGGGAAAGAAGGAGGGTGGGTGGGAAATGAAGAAAGAAGAAAGAAAGAAAGAATTAAAAAACCCATAAGGTTAAAGTAAACCCTTTTTCTTCATACAGATTAAATACATGAGTTCAAATTACAGCTTTGCTTCTTAATAGCTTGGTGACCTAGGACAAATTATGTAACCTCTGTGTTCCTCAGTTTCCTCATTTATAAAATAGAGCAATAATAATATCTACCACATAAGGTTATTGTGAGGATTAAATGTGAAGTGCCGATCACAAATACCTGGCAGCCCCATAGATACTCGCGTAATAATGATTATTTTTATAATTTCTGCAGAGGTATGGTGATGATTCTTGGGTTAACCTAAAGGCAGATTTTCTTTTATTTCTTCCTGTTTCTTTTCTTTTTTTCATTCACTTTAAAGAATTAAAAAGAAAATAGATTCCAGCATTTTGGAATCAAAATTTGCATCAAAATGAATGTATTCTTTTTATTGACATATAAACAAAATGTCATTTGTTTATTCAATAAACATTTATTAAATGCCTAGTAAATTTCAGACATCATACACAGCACAGGGATCACAATGACAATAAGATGTGGTATCTTCCCTTGAGGAGCTGATAGTCCAGGAGACTGACAGGTAGACAGGTGATTACATGCAATGTAGCAAAGGCTGTGATGTGATACAAGAATACAAATGGGAGTATGTGATAGGAGTGTGGTTTTGACCAGTTCCTCCTCTTAGATTTATCCCTTTTTCTTTGGCTATAAAGCAAAAGAATTGGTCCTATTTTTTTTCCTAACTGTGCAAATTAAACCATAAATTTTAAACTGTATAAAGATAAGACAAGTGTCCAGGCGCAGTGGCACACACCTGTAATCCTAACACTTTGGAAGGCCGAGCTGTGTGGATTACCTGAGGTCAGGAGTTCGAGAACAGCCTGGTCCACATGGTGAAACCCCGTCTCTACTAAAAATACAAAAATTAGCTGGGCATGGTGGCGGGTGCCTGTAATCCCAGCTACTCAGGAGGCTGAGGCAGGAGGCAGGAGGATCACTTGAACGTGGGAGGCGGAGGTTGCAGTGGGCTGAGATCCAGCCATTGCTCTGCAGCCAGGATGACAGAGCAAGACTCCATCTCAAAAAAAAAAAAAAAAGACAAGCAACTTGAATTATGGAGGACACTAGAAACAGTGTTTCCTACAGAGTCAGGGCTTCCTACCAGCCTAGTCACTTCTGGGATTTTTGACCTGAAAAGTTCTGTAGCATATTTTTTCTTTGTTTTCCACTTTCAGTTTTTTCTATTTTTTCCCCTCTTTCTCACCTCTGCTTTATCTTCTAGAGATCTAGGTAGTTCCCAGAGGAATAGTGCTTTATGGAGTCTAATGGTGATTTATTGGGTAAAAAAAGAAAACGATTTTTTTTACCTACAAGTTCCATACCAAAAAATGAATATAAGCTTTTCATGCAGTTTCACACATTGAAAATGCAGGTAATTTTAACTCCTTGCTCTTTTCAGAATTCTCAGTCGCAATCCTCTGACAACTGTTGAAGATCCATATTTGTTTAAATTGCCAGCATTAAAATATCTGTAAGTATTACAGTACTCTCATGAGTCATGAAATGATTTATGCTCTTTTTAAGTTTTTCATCAATGATTAAGTATTTTGCATTTAGGCTAAAAGTCATAATTTAAATTTAACTGGGTTATTGAAAAAAGTTATTGGCAAAGAAAAGGATTAAGAAAGGATGTGTAATGGTCAAGACGGCCAGCAGGGGAAGAGGACAGTGTTGAAGAACCCATATAGATTTGGAACATGCAGACACATGGAGGAATATTACTTCACTACGAAAGGAAAGAGGAATAGGTGTTCATTATTCTAAAAAGGAAGAAAAGAGTAAATAATCAGGATGAGTGAATCCAATATGAAAATGAGAAGTAAGATAATGATAAAAAAACAAAAAAGTACAAGTTCTACTCTTGAATATCATTAATTTGATGATACAAATCAACTTAAATTTCTTTAATAAGAGCTCTCTGGAATTCTGCAGCAAAGAAACTTGAGTTGGCTTGTTTTGTAGAAAAGCCAAAATTGAAGTAATCACATGTCCTTGAAATATCTTTTTTAAGTAAAGAATTTTTGCATTGGCGTTTACATCACGAATGTTTCGGTTTTCCTCTTCAGAGACATGGGAACAACACAAGTCCCACTTACAACAGTTGAGAACATCCTCATGAAGATTCTTGAATTGGAAAAACTGTAAGTTATTTTTTTCTTAGGGTTATTTTCACTTAATTGGTTCCTTAGGTTTGTTTTAGTATTTTCTTAAGTCAGGTTTACTGAGATATAATTTTCATATAACAAAATTCACCCTATTTAAGTGTACAGTTCGATGAGTTTTGACAAATGTATATTGACATAACCACCACCACATTCCCAATATAAAGCATTTCTGTCACCTCAAAAAGGCCCCTCGTGTCCCTTTGTAGTCAATCCTCTCCTCCCACCGTCAGCCCCTGTTAGCTACTAATCTGATTTCTGTTCCTATAGTTTTGCCTTTTCCAGAATGTCTTATAAATGAAATCACATAGCATGTAACCTCTTGTATCTGGCTTCTTTTACTTAGCATAATTTTTTTTTGAGACAGAGTTTCACTCTGTAACCCAGGCTGCAGTGCAGCCACATGACCTCAGCTCACTGCAACCTCCACCTCCCAGGTTCAAGCAGTTCTCCTGCCTCAGCCTCCCGAGTAGCTGGCTGAGATTACAGGCACCTGCCACCATGCCTGGCTAATTTTTTGTGTTTTCAGTAGAGACGAGGTTTCACCATGTTGGCCAGGCTGGTTTCGAACTCCTGACCTCAAGTGATCCACCCACCTCGGCCTTCCAAACTGCTGGGATTACAGGCATGAGGCACCGCGCCTGGCCTCACTTAGCATAATTTTTTTTTTAGATTATGCTACCGTCCATGTTGTTGCACCTATCAGTACCGCTGGCCCTCCATATCTGCAGGTTCCTCATCCATGGATTCAACAAACCATGGATGGAGAGTATTTGGAAAAAGTAAAATATATGAAATAATAAAAACAGTAGAAAATTTAAAATACAGTATAATCATTTGCATACCATTTATACTGTATTAGGTATTTAAAGTATACCCAAGGCTATATACAAATACTATGTTATTTCATGTAAAAGACTTCAGCCTCTGTGGACTTTGGTACTGCAGGGGGTCCTGGAGCCAATCCCCTGCAGACACCGAGGGACAACTGTTCACTCCTTTTCATTGCTCAGTAGTATTCCAGTTGTGTGGATGTATCCATTTGTTTATCCATTCATCAATGTATGGACATTTGGGTTGTTTTCAATTTTTTGGCAATTATGAATAAAACTGCTAAAAACACTCATATACAGGTCTTTGTGTGTGAACCTATGTTTTCATTTCTTTTGGGTAAATACCTAGGAGTCGGATTGTTCACATGTTAAGTGCATATTTAACTTTTTAAGAAACTGCTAAACTGTTTCCTAAAGTGTCTGTGCCATTTTCCATTTCCACCAGCGTTGTGTGAGTGTTGCAGTTGTTCCATAACTTTAGCAGATTCTTTTTTTTTTCTTCGACACAGTCTTGGTCTATCCCCAGGCTAGAGTGCAGTGGCACTATCTCGGCTCACTGCAACCTCCACCTCCTGAGTTCAAACAATTCTCCTGCCTCAGCCCCCCAAGTGGCTGTAGGCACCCGCCACCACACCCAGCTAATTTTTGTATTTTTAGTAGAGATGGGGTTTCACCATATTGGCCAGGCTGGTCTTGAACTTCTGACTTCAAGTGATACACCTACCTTGGCCTCCTAAAGTGCTGGGAGGTGTGAGCCAACCTGCACAGCCCAACCGATTCTTTTAATTTTTTAATTTTTTAATTGCCAAAGCAGGAGTGCAGCTGCCCGATCTCAGCTCACTGCAACATCCGCCTCCCAGGTTCAAAGGATTCTCCTCCCTCAGCCTCCTGAGTAACTGGGATTACAGGCGTCGCCCACCACCACGCCCAGCTAATATTTGTATTTTTAGTGGAGGCAGGGTTTCAGCTTGTTGGCCAGGCTGGTCTCAAACTCCTGGCCTCACGTGATCCACCCCCCTTGTCCTCCCAAAGTGCTGGGATTACATGCGTGAGACACCACGCCTGGCCCAGCCCAGCAGATTCTTATATTTCAGTTTTTAAAGAAATATTTGCCTTTCTACTGCTAGATGTGTAGTGGAATCTCATTGTGGTTTTAATTTGCATTTCTCTAATAGCGATGTCGAATGTCTGTTCATGTGCAAATACCTTCTTTACTAAATTGTTCAAATCTATTCCCATATTTTAATTGAATATTAATCTTTTTGTTAATGAGGTTTTCCCCCTGTAATCCCATGAGAGATTATTTATTATTGAGTTTTAACAGTGCTTTATAGACTCTAGATACAAGTCCTTTCAGGGACCAGGTGCAGTGGCTCATGCCTATAATCCCAGCATATTGGGAGGCTGAGGCAGGAGGATTGCTTGAGGCCAGGTGTTTGAGACCACGTGGGCAATATGGTGAAACCTCGTCTCTACCAAAAATATAAAAACAATCCAGGTATGGTGGTGCATACCTGTGGTCCCAGCACTTTGGGATTGCTTGAGCCTGGGAGGTCGAGGCTGCAGTGAGCCATGATCACCACTGCACACCAGCCTGGATCACAGAGTGAGATGCTATATCAACAATTAAATAAGTAAATAAATTTAAAAAAAGAACTAGGCCTGTTAGATATGTGTTTAGTAAATATCTTCTCTCAGATCGTGGTTTGTCTTTTCATTCGGTTAAAAGTGTTTTCTGGCTGGGCACAGTGACTCACGCCTGTAATCCCAGCACTTTGGGAGGCCAAGGGAGGTGGATCACCTGAGGTCAGCAGTTCGAGACCAGCCTGGCCAACGTAGCAAAATCCCATCTCTACCAAAAATACACAAGTTAGTGGTGGCGGGCACCTGTAATCCCAGCTACTCAGGAGACTGAGGCACGAGAAATGCTTGAACCTGGGAGGTGGAGATTGTAGTGAGCCGAGATTGCACCACTGCACTCCAGCCTGGGCAACAGAGTGAGACTCTGTCTCAAAATAAAAAATAAACAATAAAAATAAAAGTGTTTTCTGAAGAGCAGAAGTTTTTAATTTTTATAAGCTTTAAGTTAGCAATTTTTTCTTATATGGCTTGTGCTTTTTTTGTGTGTTTCTTACTTAAGAAATCTTTAAGAACCTGTTGTCTAATCCAAAGTCAGAAAGGTTTTCTTTTATGTCTTCTCTCAGAAATTGTGTAGTTACATTTAGGTCTATGATCCACTTTGAATTAATTTGCATATATGGTGTGAGGTATCTTTTTTTATTTTCTTTTATTTTTTATTTTTAGTAGAAACGAGGTCTCACTATGTTGCCCAAGCTGGTCTCAAACTCCTGGCCTCAAGTGATCCTCCTGCCTCACCCTCCTAGAATGCTGGGATTACAGGCATGAGGCACTGTGCCTGGCCTTCTTTGCAGTTAAAATTATATATACATATATACATATACATATACACACACACAACACACACACACACACACACACACACACATACATATCAGCTAGGTGTGGTGGCATACACCTGTAAGTCCCAGCTACTAGGAAGGCTGAGGCAGAAGGATCATTTGAACCCAGAAGGTGGAGGTTGCAGTGAGCCAAGATGGCACTACTGAACTCCAGCCTGGGTGACAGAGCATGACCCTATATATGTCTTCAGGGCCCTATTGTGAGTTTGTTACACAACTTACTGCAACTTAAATTGTGCCACCCGCCCCCCAACACACAATATGGCAAGCTAAATAGAAACTCAGATATGCTAAGGCTAGTTGGGGGCATTATACAAGATTTGCATGCAATGGGCCCTTCATTTAGCACTCTGCTGCATTCATTTTTGTCAGGGCACTTTCTTATCTTCACCACATTGTCAAATCTGTTTTATTGCTCTAGCCTCATTTTCCTCAGCCTCCTGCAGCATCTTCCATGTCAGCTAGATCCCTTCCTCTCTGGATGAAGTCCTCTTCATCAACCAGCTTTCGCACTTAGTTCTCTAACATAGTGAGGTTCTGTCTGCTTTTTTCTTTACCATTAGTGGATAGGAAAAATGCTCCTATTCTCTGTAACCATTTGTCATCAAGACCCAAAAGACATTGAACTAACTGCCCTATTGGAGTTCATTATTGGAAGTCTTCAAGAGTTTACACATTTATATACAAAGAAAGTAGGCCAGCTCATTTGAGTCTTGGCTCATGTGTCATGATCTTTAATGCGTATTGGAAAATTACTATTCTCAAGTAAGAATAATCTATACCTCAGGTCATTTACAGTCTCAAAGCTTTGTCAGTATACTTTAAAACAGTTCTGGGAACAGTTAAGGAGACTGAAGAATCATGAAAACTAAATGCAATGTTTGATGTTTGATTGGATTCTGAATTTTTTTAAGCCATGATGTGATTGGGACAATTGTGAAAATTTGTATATGAACTACATAGTAGGCAATGATAATATTAAATTTCATTGGGTGATAATAGTATTCTGGTTATGGAGGAGAATGCCTTGGTTTTTAGGGGCTGCACACTGAATTATTTAGTGATGAAGGCTCATTATATCTGCAACTAACTCTCAAATGGTTTGTCCAGAAAAATGTGTAGACATACATACATAGAAAGCAAATGTGGCAAAGTATTAGCAACTGTTGGGGTTAGGTGGGAAATTAAAGAAAAAAAAAAGCAAGAAAAAAAGTAACTGTTGATTCCAGATGGAAGTTATACAGGTGTTCATTATACCATTTGAAAATGTTTCCCAGCCATCCTAAGGCTTAAAGGAAAAAAAGAAAATGTTTAAGAGGTTGAAGGCACAAAAATAATCACAAAATTTTTGGGTTCATGCCTGTAATCCCAGCACTTTGGGAGGCTAAGGAGAGAGGGTTGATTGAGCTTAGGAGTTCAAGACCAGCCTGGGCAACATGGTCAAACCCCATCTCTACAAGAAATACAAAAATTAGCCAGGCATGGTGGCACACACCTGTAGTTCTAGCTACTCAGGAGGCTCAGGTGGGATGATCACTTGAGCCCAGGAGGCAGAGGCTGCAGTGAGCTGAGATTGCACCACTGCAGCCAGCCTATGTAACAGAGTGAAACCCTGCCTCAAAACAAACAAAAGAAACACCTTTGTGTCAAAATTAAGGTTGCTATATCAGTAAAATGCTAGGTTATGGTTCTGGTTACATAACCATAGTAAAATGCTATGGTTATGGTTCTATTCCATTCTTTCTATATGAAGATCAAAGGCTTCCCATGGACCCAAAGGAACACTACTAGCCACTAGTGGTTATTTCTCTATAGGTTTGAAAGCTGTGTCAGGCCAACTTACTGGATGCAGTTTTAACATAAAACTCTATATGTTTGCTTATACCCATTACTGGAGATAGTAAAACAAACAAACAAACAAACAAACGAAAAAACTCTATACGTTGTACTCCCAACTCATAGACTTCATATATCCATGAAACACTCTTTTGTTTTCACAGTTTTAATGAGGTCCTGATAAAGCCATCCTTTTGAAGGACCCAGAAAAGGCCCCCACAGCCTCTGCAATGTAATAATTATAGTAGTTAACATTTATTGAGCACTCACTGTGTGCCAGGCATTTTTCAGGTATTGATTCATTTAATCCTCAAAACTCGTTAGAGGTAGGTACTATTATCATGACAAGGCCAAGGAACAGAGTTTAAGCAGTTTGCCCAAATTCACATTATTAGTGGAGCTGGGATTTAAGCCTAGTCTGGCTGTGGAATCTGTATTCTTAATGACCATGCTATACTGCTTAAGATTAACCTTGAGATTTCCTCCAGTTAACAGAGGTTGTTTTTATCTCTCTAAAACTGCCCCCAATAAGCCATAACAATAATCAATTATCTTGGTATCTCTTTTGCCCAAATTTATATTTTGAAAAAAAACTCAAACATAGCATAAAGATGAAAGAATAGTACAGAATCCAATCAAAGGTCAGGCACTGCATGTCATGTCTTCATTTCCTTTAATCTAAAACATTCCTCTACTTTTTTTTATCTTTCATGATACTGGCATTTTTTAAGAGTCAAAGATAGCTGTCTTGTAGATTGTCCCACGATCTGGATTTGTCTGTTTCCTCATGATGAGATTCAAGTTAAGCATTTTTGGGAAGAATACTGCATAGGTGATACATCCTTCCTGCCTCGTGACCACAGGTGGCCCATAATGCTAAGTTTGATCACTTGATTAAGATGATCTTCCAGATCTCTCCATTGTCGTTATTTTGCTGGGTGCAGTGGCTCACGCTTGTAATCCCAGCACTTTGGAAGGCTGAGGTGGGCAGATCACTTGAGTCCAGGAGTCCTAGACCAGCCTGAGCAACAAGGTAAAACCTTGTCTCTACTAAAAATACAAAAAAAAAAAAAAAAAAAAAAAAATTAGGTGGATGTGGTGGTGTAAGCCTATAGTCCCAGCTATGCGGGGGGCTGAATTTGGAGGATCACTTGAGCCCGGTCGAGGCTGCAATGAGCTATGATTTTGCCACTGTATTTCAGCCTGCGTGACAGAGTGAAACCTTGTCTCATAAAGAAAATAAAAAATAATTTTCTCCTTGGTAGTTAATAAATAATCTGTAGGGTGGTACTTTGAAACCAGTGAAGATCCTGTTCTCAAGTGTCTTTTTATCCAGCTGTGTATGAATAATAATCCTTGTCTAAATCAATTTTTATTACATTGGTGGTGCAAAGTGACACTTTTTAAAATTTTGTCATTCCTTCTGCATTTACTAGCTGGCATTATTTCATTAAAGAAGAACAACCCCTCTTTTTGAATATCATTCTTCATGGATTCTTCTTTATATTAATTATGTTGTAGCTTATTATTGTTGTTATTCTTTTGAATGCTCAAATGTCCATCCAGATTTGGCCAATGCAATCTCTGTTATTTTTTACCCCACAATACATGTTAAACTAAGCTGTTTTTAATGCCCAGAGAACGTCTAATATTTCCCACTCCCAACAGGAATTGAGAAAGGGACTACAGAAGTTGGGGGCTTATTCTAACTCTTCTTAGTCTGCCTTCGTCCTGTGTACTTTCAGCCCAAAGTGAGACTTTTGAGTTGGGAAGAGATACTTCTGAATTAAACTACTGATCAGTGTCACCCAATTCTAATCCCAACCACCTTTATTCTAGGCATACCATACTCCCTGCCATGCTTACCCTTCTGTTGTGCACCTCTGTCCTCCTTCCTGTGGCCTTCTGGTTCCCACCCAACTGTCCAGTCCATAGGCCTCAATAACACCTTTTTGCCCAGCCCTGTGGTAGCGTTGGTCTGCCTCCTTTGCCTACTCGAGAAACCCCTTCACCATTAATTTATTGTTCTGTGTTTTCATCTATAGGGTCTTACCTAGCCATATGGCCTGCTGCCTCTGCCAATTTAAAAATAGCATTGAGGTTGTCTGCAAGACAGTCAAGCTGCATTGCAACAGTGCATGTCTGACAAACACCACACATTGTCTTGAAGAAGCATCTATAGGGAATCCCGAAGGAGCGTTCATGAAGGTGTTACAAGCCCGGAAGAAGCACACGAGCACTGAGCTGACTATTGAGCCAGAGACGCCCTCAGACAGTAACAGCATCAACTTGTCAGGCTTTGGGAGTGAGCAGCTAGACATCAATGATGAAAGTGATGTTATCAGTGCACTAAATTATATCTTGCCTTATTTCTCGGTGGGAAATCTAGAAGATGTGGAGGCAATGTTGTTACCGTTTATTAAACTGCTTTTTTCAGATTCACAAGATGGTGACAGGCCCCTGGGTATTTTGAAAAACAGTACAAAGAGCCCCTCTCTTCAACCTGCATCCAACAACTCAACTTACGAAAATAAACTGAGAAAGCTGTATTTTCTGGAAAATGTATTAGATGCAGAAATTCAAGAAAAAATTGATGAGGTTAAAAGGGAAGAAAAAACTGCCATGCTTGTACAGTCCAGTGTTTTAGGTCCCAAATTTAAACGGCAAATTTTTCGGACAAAATTAGAAACTGCCCAACCACAGGAAAACAGCCCGGCAAAGATTCAAAGTGTAGGAAAAAGCCTGCAGAGAGCAAACAGAGTCCTCATGGGCCCAAGGAGCATCCAGAAAAGGCACTTCAAAGAGGTTGGAAAACAGAGCATCAGGCGGGAACAGAGTGCCCAGGCATTTGTGGAAAACATTGCCAAAGGAAAAAGGCCCGGGAGTGCAGCCCCAAGGGAGCTGGAACAGCCTCACGTGGTGCAGAGGCCCGAGAAGTTAGTGGGAAACACTATCTACACCAAGCCTTTGTTCACCCAAGAGCATAAGACAGCGGTCTCCTCTTTGCGGAAACCCTTCTCCAAGAGCAGGCCTTCCGCCTCCATCCCTGCAAAAGCCCAACCTGAGGTCAGAAACAGACCAAAAGACTTAACCTACACCATTTTGGTTTTAGAAAATGCAAAGGCTAGAGTTAAAAACATGAAGGATGCTAAACCAACTATAAATTCCAGAAAAAAATACCGCTTTCATAAAAGTCGCTCCCGTGTGGTCCACAGAACACCCAAGGCCAAAAAGAGTCAAAAGTTCAGAAAGAAAAGTTCTCTCAACAGACTGATGCTGGCGAAGAGGCCTCCATTCTCTGCAGCAAAGAGTCTCATAAATTCCCCTTCAGAAGGGGCTTTTTCATCTTTAGGAGACAGGAGTATTCAAAAAAATTCTTTTCCAGAGGTATTTGCTCCTTCAGAACATTTTATAGAACACACTAATGTGAAAAACACCGCTGCAGGAAATGCCTTTGCAGAAAACATTTTTACGGAAAACACTGCTATGCCAGAAGGCACCATCTCTGAACACACAACCTACAATAATCCTTCTGAGGCAGATTCCGCTGGGACTACATTCAACTTAGAGCCAACTCTTAAACAAACTGATGGAACACAACAAACCGATGGAACACAATACAATGACCTGGGCACTGACCTGTTCCCCAAGCCCAAAAACTTCAATTACCCATTGCTCTCGTCCCCAGGTGATCAGTTTGAAATTCAGCTAAACCAGCAGCTACGGTCCCTCATCCCTAACAACAATGTGAGAAGGCTCATATCTCATGTTATCCGGACCTTGAAGATGGACTGCTCTGAGACCCAAGTGCAATTAGCCTGTGCTAAGCTTATCTCCAGGACAGGCCTCCTGATGAAGCTTCTCAGTGAACAGAAAGAAGCAAACGTGTCCAAGGCAGAATGGGATACGGACCAGTGGAAAACTGAGAACTATATCAACGAGAGCACGGAAGCCCAGAGTGAACAGAAAGAGCAGAAGTCAAGTGAGGTGAGGACCACACAGAAAGGAGAGACCTGGACTTTCCCATCATTTAGCATATGTCAGGAAAGTGCCAACACAAGAGAACCTGGGACTCGCAGGCCATAGCTTGTCTTGGCCGTGTAACTTTGGCCAGGTGGCTCATGCCTGTAATCCCAGCACTTTGAGAAGCTAAGGTGGGTGGATCACTTGAGGTCAGGAGTTTGAGACCAACTTGGCAACATAGTGAAACCCTGTCTCCACAAAAAACACAAAAATTAGCTAGGTGTGGTGACACATGCCTGTAGTCCCAGCTACTCAGGAGGCTAGCTAAGGTGGCAGGATCACCTGAGCCCAGGAAGGTCAAGTCCACAGGGAACCATGATCGTACCACTGTACTCCAGCCTGAGCAATAGAGTGGGTCCTGTCTCAAAAAACTAAAAAAGAACCTGTAAGTTACTCACTTGGAACACTGGGGTTTTTAATAGTTAGCTTTCATCCTATCTCTTTGTTTTTTTAAAAATATTGTTCTTTCCTTTTTTTTTTTTAGCTCACTAAAGTTGTTCCAGGATATGGCTACAACAACAAACTGATCTTGGCGATATCTGTGACTGTAATTGTGACAATTTTAGTCCTAATTTTCTGTGTCGTCGAGGTAAGGACAATAATTAATTCAGGTTTTCAGAATGCAATCCTGTCTTTATGTAGATTCAGAACCCACAAACTAAAAATCAAAGCCACTTTCCCACCTACTACTACTTGATATTCTCCTTCATTTGTTTAAGGCCGAGGTATGCTTTGTTCTTTTACTATAATGTATATTCCAGGATTTTTAAAGGATCGTCACTTCCAGGAGATTTCTGTCCATTGAAATTAAGTTAATCCCAATAGACTATTTTAGGAAATTAAGTTGATATAATAGCAACATTTTTCCCACCCAAAACTATGTCAACAATTGAATGTACCCTGCCACTAATTTATTTTCTTGTTGTTGAAATGAAGAGAAATGTATAATCTCCAGCCTCACAGAGCTGTCATCACCCTGGAGACGAAGGACAAGGCAAAAGAGAGAAGTCTCGTCTTGTAGACTTACTAGACTCACATAGTGTCTTCCTTCTCCAGTGTGTAGGGC
>CAUYLG010020727.1:0-72024 GCA_963573385.1 Cacajao melanocephalus
ATGCAACAAGAAGAGCTAATGATCCTAAATATATATGCACCCAATACAGGAGCACCCAGATACATAAGGCAGGTTCTTAATGACTTACAAAGAGACTTAGACTCGCACACAATAATAGTGGGAGACTTTAACATTACACTGTCAATATTTGACAGATCAATGAGATAGAAAATTAACAAGGATATCCAGGACCAAGTAAACTTAACAAATATTTACAGAACTCTCCATTCCAAATCCACAAAACATACATTTTTCCCAGTATCACATTACACCTATTTTTAAAGTGACCACATAATTGGAAGTAAATCACTTCTCAGCAATTGCATAGCATTTCACAGGTTTAAATAAAATATTGGTTGGCTGCTTGTTTGTTATTTTCATCCCTTATTCCTTCCTGTCTCCATTGTGAAGCACAATTATTGGCATAAAAGAGGTTTTTAATACCTATTTTTAGACTGCATTCTAGCCTGGGCAATAGAACAAGAATCCCGTTCTCTCTCCCTCTTTCTCTTCCTTTCTTTCTCTCTTTCATTCTTTTTTTTCTTTCTTTCGCTCTTTCTTTCTTCTTTTCTCTCTTTTTCTTTCTTTCAAAAAATAAAAATTAAAAAATTTTTTAAAAAAAGAACATACCCCTTTAGCTCAGCAAAGTTCATTACTATGCGTCTTCTGAAGCCCACTTCTGTCAATTCATTCTTCTCAGCCTCAGCCCAGTTCTGTGCCCTTGCTGCAGATATGGTGTGATCATTTGGAGTAGAGGAGGCACTCTGTTTTGTGGGGGTTTTTTTGTGGTTTTTTTTTTTTAGTTTTCAGCATTTTTATCTTGATTCTTTCTCATTTTCATGGGCTTATCTACCTTTGATCTTTGAGGCTGCTGACCTTTGGAGGGGGGTTTTGTGGGGTCTTTTTTGTTAATGTTGTTGTTGCTTTCTGATTGTGTTTCTTTTAGCAGTCATGCCTCTCTTTCCTAGGGCTGCTGCAATTTGCCAGGGGTTCACTCCAGACCCTATTCACCTGGTTCCTTCCTGCCCCTGAAGATTTCACCAGTGGAGGCTGCAGAACAGCAAAGATGGCAGTCTGCTCCTTCCTCTGAAGCTCTGTCCCAGAGGGTCACTGACCTAATGCCAGGTAGAATGCTCCTATATGAGGTGTCTGGAGACTCCTGTTGGGACAACTCACCTAGTCAGGAGGAGCAGGATCAGGGACCCATTTAAATAAGCAGACTGACTGCCTCTTAGTTGAGTGGGTGTGCTTTGCTGGGGAAATCCTCCTCATCCAGGCTTCCCTGATTCTCCAGAGCCAGCAGGCAGAAAAGACTAAAACTGTTGTTCCATGATACCACAACTGCCCCACCTCTTTCGGGGTCACTACCTGCAGGGGTTTGTCCTGCAGAACCTGACTCAACAATGAATGAATAAATTCACTCACACACAGAATACAATGAATGAGTGGGCCAAGGTGTTCAGGCCACTCACAGACACTTGAAGAGAGTGCTGTAAAGAGATAGCATTCACCACCCCAACACTCTGGCCTCTCTGGCCTTTATTCAGCCACATTAAATGACAAAAGCCTTGAGTCAACACCACTAGGGTGTAGAGATTAAAGGACAGGTTCCAAGGCCTAAAGCAAACACCATTAGTGGGTAATATCTCTGGTTGACCTCCCTACGAGAGAGCCATTTGGAATAATCAAAGGTTAGTTTATAGAACCATAGAACCACATGAGTAAACAAGTTATTCAGATAAACTCCCCCACATTCCCTAGCTAATTGCTTTTCTTATCAACTAAAGGTAAAGGGGATAAGGCTGCCTTCAGCTGAAACTTCTGGTTAAACTATGCAAACTTCTTGGTCTTCCAAGAAGGTTTGTGACTATATTCTATAACTTTCTCTAATATTTTTCCCTTAATATTTTTGTCACTACCCTGACTGAACTCCCACACTCCTCCTAAGAGCTCCTTTCATGGCTATCAGGGTTCTGTCCATAAACCCCTGGTTGGGGATGCTGAAATTCCCACAAGCAGGCCCCACCTGGTGAGAAGTGGATCAATGTCCCACTTAACGAAGCAGTCTGGGCCCTTGGCTATATCAGACCCAAATGACTCACTCCTCACTTCCTCCCTCCCCATTCTGCCACAGCCCCTAAAGACTCTCAGGGTGGCCCCTTGTCTGCACTGCTTGGAGAGAATGTGCTCTGAGTTAAGTTTGTCTCTTCTGGTCCTGGAAAAAATGAGTATTGACAAGGTTGCTGGATCTGCACAGAAAAGAAGGTGCCACTTAATAAAAAATTTACCCCAGTAGTGGTACCGTCTGCAGAGCTTGCTGCCCTTGGACCTTAGCAGGAAGCCTTCAGAGTGTTGTAATCAGTAGGCAGAGGAGAGGGAGGCCATGGAATTAAAAAAAACAAAAGCAAGATTGCCATGCCAAAAGTCCCCAACATGACCCAGTTAAGCAGGAGCTGGGAGAAACAGGAAAATGAACTAAAATACAATGAGCTGCCCCATTACGGCAGGATGAATGGAGTAGGGGTTCCCGCTTCCATGTACAGAGACCCTCATGCACTGCAGCCAATCCCCCCCAGTTCACCACCTGAACCACAGGCTGCTGCTCCATGCCACACAGCACGCTCCACACCCCAATGTCATGCTGGCCAGCATGGGATCCACTGTCAACAACACCTTGAAGTGGGACAAGGATGCAATCTATGGGCACCCATTGTTTCATCTCTTAGCTTTGGTCTTCGAGAAGTGCAAGCTGGCAACCTGCACTTCCCGGGAACCTGGAGTGGCCGGCGGAGACGTCTGCTCCTCCAGCTCCTTCAACAAGGACATCGCAGTCTTCGCCAAGCAGGTTCATGCCAAAAAGCTACTTTTTTCCTCAAATCCAGAGCTGGACAATTTGATGATACAAGCAATACAAGTACTAAGGTTTCATCTTTTGGTGTTAGAGAAGGTTCATGAACTGTGCAATAATTTCTGCCACCGATACCTTAGCTGTTTGAAGGGGAAAATGCCCATCGACCTTGTCATTGATGAAAGAGATAGCAGCACCAAGTCAGATCATGAAGAACTTTCAGGCTCCTCCACAAATCTTGCTGACCATAACCCTTCTTCTTGGTGAGACCATGATGATGCAGCCTCAATCCACTCAGCAGGCACCCCAGGGCCCTCCAGTGGGGGCCATGCCTCCCAGAGCTGAGACAACAGCAGTGAGCAAGGGGATGGTTTAGACAACAGTGTAGCTTCACCTGATACAGGTGACGATGATCATCCAGATAAGGACAAAAAACCCTAAAAGAAAAGAGGTATTTTCCGCAAAGTAGCAACAACTATCATGAGAGCATGGCTCTTCCAGCATCTCACACATCCGTACCCTTCCGAAGAGCAGAAGAAACAGCACGAGACACAAGACATCCAATTCTCCAAGTAAACAACTGGTTTATTAATGCCAAAAGAAGAATAGCACAGCCCATGATTGACCAGTCAAATCGAGCAGTGAACCAAGGAGCAGCATACAGTCCAGAAGGTCACCCATGGGGAGCTTTGTGTTAGATGGTCAGCAACACCTGGGGATCTGGCCTGCAGGTTTGCAGAGCATGCCAGGGGACTATGTTTCTCAGGGTGGTCCTATGGGAATGAGTATGGCACAACCAAGTTACACTCCTCCCCAGATGACCCCCCACTCTACTCAATTAAGACATAGACCTCCAATGCATTCATATTTGCCAAGCCATCCCCACCACCCAGCCATGATGATGCACGGAGGAACCCCTACCCACCCTGGAATTACTATGTCAGCACAGAGCCCCATAATGTTAAATTCTGTAGATCCCAATGTTGATGGACAGGTTATGGACATTCATGCCCAATAAAATGAGTGGGCTGAGGTGTCCAGCCACTCACAGACACTTAAAGAGAGTGCTGTAAAGAGATAGCAGCCACCGCCCCAACACGCTGGTAGTACTTTGTTGAAGTTTTTGTGTCAGCCAGGTGAGTGCTTCATACCTATAATCCAGCACTTTGGGAGGCTGAGGCAGGTGGATCACCTGAGGTCAGGAGTTCAAGACCAGCCTGGCCAAAATGGGGAAACCCCTTGGTGGTGCATGCCTGTAATCTCAGCTACTCAGGAGGTTAAGGCAGGAGAATTTCATAAACCCGAAAGGTGGAGGTTGCTGTGAGCTTATGTCACACCACTGCACTCAAGCCTGGGTGATAGAGTGAGACTTCATCTCAAAAAAAGAAAGAAAAGAAAAAAGAAGGAAGGAAGGAAGAGAGGGAGGGAGGGAGGGAGGGGAAAAGAAAAGAAAGAAAAGAAAAAAGAAAGAAAGAAATTAATTTTTGTGTCTATATTCATCAGGGATACGGTCCTGAAGATTTTTTACTTTTTCATGTCTCTGCCAGATTTTGGTATGAGGCAGGAGAATCACATGAACCCAGGAGACGGAAGTTGCAGTGAGCCAAGATTGCGCCATTGCACTCCAACCTGGGTGACAGTGTGAGACTCCATCTCAAAAACAAAAAAAAATGGGCCTCTTGAAGACAACAGATGGTGGAGTCTTATCTTTTTATCTAGATTACCACTGTGTGCCCTTTAAGTGGAGGTGTTTAGCCTATTTACATTCAAGGTTAGTATTGGCATGTGTGATTTTGATCTTGTCATCATGTTGCTAGCTGGTTGTTATGTAGACTTGATTGCGCAGCTGCTTTATAGTGCCTGTGGGCTATGTGTTTATGTGCATTTTTGTGGTAGCAGATGTTATTCTTTCGATTCCCTTCATACTCTCTCAGGACTCTCTTAGGAACCCTTCGTAAGGCTAGTGTAGTTGAAATGTATTCCCACAGCATTTGCTTGTCTATGAAGGATTTTATTTCTCCTTCACTTATGAAGCTAAATTTAAGTGGATTTTAAATTCTCTGTTGAAATTATTTTCTTTAAGGATACTGAAAATAGGCCACCAATCTCTTCTGAAGGTTTGTAAGGTTTCTGTGGAGATGTCTGCTATTGACCTGATGAGATTCCCTCCTGTACGGGACCTGCACTTTTTCTCTAAATGTCTTCATGATTTTTTTCTTTTGTATTAACCTTGGTGAATCTGATAACTATGTGGCTTGGGCTGGTCATCTTGTATCTCTGTACCTCTTGGATTTGCATGTCCACCTCTGATTAGGGAAAGTTTCATGGACTATATCCTCAAATGTATTTTCTAAGTTTCTCATTCTCTCTCCTCTTTCAGGAGTGACAGTGAGTTGTAGATTTGGTTTCCTTACATAATTCCATATTTTCCTGAGGCTTTACTTGTCTTAATTCTTTTTCCTTTATTTTTGTCTAACTAAGTTGATTGAAAGAACCAGTCTTCAGGCTCTAAGATACTTTCCTCAGCTTGGTCTATTCTGCTGCTAATACTTCCAATTGTATTATGTTCTTGAAGTGAGTTTTTCAGCTCTAGAAGTTCAGTTTGGTTCTTTTTAAAATGGCTATTTTATCTTTCTGCTTTTTGATTATTTTACTGGATTCTTTGGATTCCTTAGAGTAAGTTTTAGTTTTTCTTGAATCTTGATGAGCTTCATTGTTATTTAGGTTCTTTTTTTTTTTTTTTTTTTTTGAGACAGAGTTTCGCTCTTGTTACCCAGGCTGGAGTGCAGTGGCACGATCTCTGCTCACTGCAACCTCCGCCTCCTGGGTTCAAGCAATTCTCCTGCCTCAGCCTCCCGAGTAGCTGGGACTATAGGCGTGCACTACCATGCCCAGCTAATTTTTGTATTTTTAGTAGAGACGGGATTTCACCATGTTGACCAGGATGGTCTCAATCTCTTGACCTCGTGATCCACCTACCTCGGCCTCCCAAAGTGCTGGGATTATAGGCATGAGCCACCGTGCCCAGCCCAGGTTCTTAATTCTATGTCTGATGTTTCAGTCATTTCAGACTGGTTAAGAATCATTGGTGGGGACCTAATGGATTTGTTTGGAAGTAAGGGTATACTCTGGCTTTTTGGATTGCCAGAATTGTTTTGTGTATGTATCTCCATCTCTTGATCTTGTGATTCACCTGCCTTGGTGTCCCAAAGTACTGGGATTACAGAAGTGTGCCACCATGCCCATGGATTGCCAGAGTTCTTACCCAATTCTTTCTCATCTGGAAGGGTTGGTGTTCCTTTAACTGTGATGTAAGTTGAGTACATTCAGTTGGCTTTATTTCTAGATGCTTTCAGAGGGTTGAGGTCTGTATAGAATCTTTAGGTGTAGGTAAATTCTTGTGTTTGGTTTCACAGGTGCACATATAAGTGGGATAAGTTTTTGCTGCTGTGGTTTAGGCCATGGTCCAGTAGATGGGGTTTAAGAGTAATGACCAGTAGCTACGTTAATACCTAGTGTTCCTAGGCATGCTCTGTGTAGGGTGGGGGAGAGAGATGGCCCCCTCACGAAGTCCACTCCTGGTCCTTGAGGGAGCCTACTCGGATCGCTGACACTGTGCCCAGGTATCTTTTGTTAGGTGCAAGGCTGCAGAAGGGAGATATGCCACACTTTCTCTGGACTGGCCCTGTGGAAGGAGGAATTCCATTTCTACCCTTGCCCAAGAGCCTGCTCATCTCACTCTTCTCAGTGTTCTGAAGATGGAGGCTTCTCCCTCACTCAAATGCCAGCTGCAGATCTTGGCACCACACTCCCAAACTACATGCTACAGCCCTGGGGCACCAGGACATCTGACAGAGGCTCATGTTTACATTCCAGCTACCCTGGGGCAATCCATTGTGCTCTTGAAGTACCAGAAAAGTACTCAGATGCAGCAAAACACTCAGGCTGGGATGTGGGGGATGCAATGTGCACCCAATCCTTCAAGACAGCTAAACATGGACCTTGGGAGGGGTCAGTGGGCAGAAGGGCTTGTAGAGCAGATACATCACAGTTCCTCAGGGAAATTGGACCCACTGTCTTAGCTCAAAAGTCAGCTGGGGCCCCTGCCTCCCAGAGGGGTATGGAGAAACCTGGGGGATGGGTGTCTGTAGCTGCTCTCTACTGGAGCTGCCCAGTGCACAAAAACTCCTGGGCATTATGTTGTCCAAAAGCCTGTTTCTGCCTGCTTTTCAGGGAGATCACCCTGCCAGCTCATACATAGGAGACATAGGGTCCCCTATAGCTAGGATCTCAGAGGTTCAGGACAAGAGTGAGCTGTCCCTCAGCTCCCTGGCACAGCTTCTGGGAAAGGGGGCAATTAAGGGAGCTGGGTATGCCTCTGTGCGGTGGGGAATTACCCTGGCATTCAAGCACCATGCACAGGGTTCACAGCTGCCTCGTTCTTTAGCCTCGGGTTTACCGTAGCCTCTCCATCCACTCTGAGTGTTTTCTCCAAAAGATTAATGAATTAGTATAATATTTTATTAATGAAACAAAGTTAAATAATTGTTTTGATTAAAAATACATCTTAATAGTAAACTGCTGTTGTTTGACTTAAGTAAAGTTGAACTGGATTCTTGCATTCTAGGAGTAAGAGTAAACCAGAAGCAGACTGACAATCCCAGATCCAGCAGCTCATTTGTGAATCACCTAATCACTGAAAATGGATTCAGATGACTAAAGACTACTAGTGCCCTCCCCTGCCTGTAAGAAGCAAAAGTAGACCTGGCAAGACACCAAATAGGAACAGCTCCAGTTGGCAACTCCCAGCGAGATCAACACAGAAGGTGGTGATTTCTGCATTTCCACCTGAGGTACCTGGTTCATCACATTGGGACTGGTTAGACAGTGGGTGCAGCCCATGAAGGGCAAGCCAAAGCAGGGTGGGGCGTCACTTCACCTGGGAAGTACAAGGGGTCGAGGAGCTCCCTCCCCTAGCTAACAGAAGCCATGAGAGACTGTGCTATGAGGAACACTCTACCCCAGGCCAGACACTACACTTTTCCCATGGTCTCTGCAACCCACAGACCAGGAGATTCACTAAGGTGCTTACGACACCAGGGCCCTGGGTTTCAAGCACAACACTGGGCGGCTGTTTGGGCAGACACCGAGCTAGCCGCTGGAGTTTTTTTTCTCATACCCCAGTGGCACCTGGAATGCCAGCAAAACAGAGCAGTTCACTCCCCTGGAAAGGGGGCTGAAGTCAGGAAGCCGAGTGGTCTAGCTCAGCAGACCCACCCCTACGGAGCTCAGCAAGCTAAGATCCACTGGCTTGAAATTGTCACTGCCAGCACAGCAGTCTGAAGTTGACCTGGGACACTCAACCTTGGTGAGGGGAGGAATACCTGCCGGCGGTTTTCCCCTCACAGTGTAAACAAAGCCGCTGGGAAGTTGGAACTGTGCAGAGCCCGCCATAGCTCAGCAAAGCCACTATAGCCAGACTGCATCTCTAGATTCCTCCTCTCCGGGCAGGACATCTCTGATAAAAAGGCAGCAGCCCCAGTCAGGGGCTTACAGATAAAACTCCCATCTTCCTGGGACAGAGCACCTGGGGAAAGGGGCAGCTATGGGCACAGCTTCAGCAGACTTAAACGTCCCTGCCTGCCAGCTCGGTGCGGCAAATCTCCCAGCACAGTGCTTGAGCTCTGCTAAAGTCAGACTGCCCCCTCAAGTGGGTCCCTGATCCCCATGTCTCCTGACTGGGAGACACCTCCCAGCAGGGGTCAACAGACATGTCATACAGGAGAGCTCCGGATTGCATCTGGTGGGTGATCCTCCGGTACAAATCTTCCAGAGAAAAGTACAGGCAGCAATCTTTGCTGTTCTGCAGCCTCCACTGGTGATACCCAAGCAAACAGGGTCTGGAGTGGACCTCCAGCAACTCTAGCAGACCTGCAGCAGAGGGGCCTAGCCATTAGAAGGAGAACTAATGAACAGAAAGGAATAGCATCAAGATCAACAAAAAGGATGATCGTTCAAAATCCTCATCCGAAGGTCACCAACATCAAAGACCAAAGGTAGATAAATCCATGAAGATGCGGAGAAACCAGTACAAAAAGGCTAAAAGTTCCAAAAACCAGAATGTCTCTTCTCCTCCAAAGGATTACAATTTCTCACAAGCAAGGGAACAAAACTGGATGGAGAATGAGTTTGACAAATTGACAGAAGTAAGCTTCATAAGGTGGATAATAAACTTCTCCAAGCTAAAGGACCATGTTCTAACCCAATGCAAGGAAGCTAAGAACCTTGAAAAAAGGTTAGAGGAATTGCTAACTAGAATAACTAGTTTAGAGAAGAACATAAATGACCTGATGGAGCTGAAAAACACAGCACAAGAACATCGTGAAGCATACACAACTATCAATAGCTGAATCAATCAAGTAGAAGAAAGGATATCAGAGATTGAAGTCCAACTTAATGAAATAAAGCATGAAGATCAACTTAATGAAATAAAGCATGAAGACGAGATTAGAGAAAAAAGAATGAAAAGGAACAAACAAAGCCTCCAAGAAATATGGGATTATTGGAAAACACCAAACCTACATTTGATTGGTGTACCTGAAAGTAAGAGGGAGAATGGAACCAAGTTGGAAAACACTCTTCAGGATGTTATCCAGAAGAACTTCCCCAACCTAGCAAGATAAGCCAACATTCAAATTCAGGGACCAGTGCAACAAGAAAAGCTAACTATCCTAAATATATATGCACCCAATACAGAAGCACCCAGATTCATAAAGCCAGTTCTTAGAGACCTACAAAGAGACTTAGACTCCCATACAATAATAGTGGGAGACTTTAACACCCCACTGTCAATATTAGCCAGATCAATGAGATAGAAAATTAACAAGGATATTCAGAACTTGAATTCAGTTATGGATCAAGCAGACCTAATAGACATCTACAGAACTCTCCACCCCAAATCAACAGAATATACATCCTTCTCAGCACCACATCTCACTTATTCTAAAATTGACCACATAATTGGAAATAAAACATTCCTCAGCAAATGCAAAAGAACAGAAATCATAACAGTCTCTCAAACCAAGTGCAAACAAATTAGAACTCAAGATTAAGAAACTCACTCAAAACTGCACTACTACGTGGACACTGAACAACCTGCTTCTGAATGACTACTGGGTAAATAACAAAATTAAGGCAGAAATAAATAAGTTTTTTGAAAACTAATGAGAACAAAGACACAACATACCAGAATCTCTAGGACACAGCTAAAGCAGTGTTTAGAGGGAAATTTATAGCACTAAATTGTCTACAAGAGAAAGCAGGAAAGATCTAAAATCGACACCCTAACATCACAATTTAAAAAACTGGAGAAGCAAGAGCAAACAAACTCAAAAGCTGGCAGAAGACAAGAAATAACTAAGATCAGAGCAGAGCTGAAGGAGACAGAGACAAGAAAAACCGTTCAAAACATTACTGAATCCAGGAGCTGGTTCTTTGAAAATAGCAACAAAATAGATAGACTGCTAGTCAGATTAATAAGGAAGAAAAGAGAGAAATATCAAATAGATGCAATAAAAAATGATATAGGGGATATCACCATTGACTCCACATAAACACAAACTACCATCAGAGAATACTAGAAAAACCTCTATGCAAAAAAACTAGAAAATCTAGAAGAAATGGATAAATTCCTGGACACATACAGACTCCCAAGTCTAAACCAGAAAGAAGTTGAATCCCTGACTAGACCAATAACAACTTCTGAAACAGAGGCAGTAATTAATAGCCTACCAACCAAAAAAAAGTCCATCATCAGACTGACAAAACCTCCCAAATGCATGGGAACTAAAATATATACAAGTATAGCATAAAATAAAGTGAAAGAGGCTTTTGCATTTCTTTATGTTTTTTTAATTATACCTTAAGTTCTGGGAAAGGACCCTTGCACACAAATGCACAAGTAAATAACATTCAATGTAAGAAAATATTTCCCAGAAAATACTGGAAATTAAGAGAAAAGGAATGCCCATCCCAGTCTCCACTTCCACAGAGTTTTCTCTGAGCGATTGGTCTAAGAGTGAAGGCCCTGCCCAAGCGCCCACACTCCCAGGCCTTCCCTTTGGCAGAAGACTTGTCCTTTTCTTTGGGGTTTTCCAGCAAGTCACATGGGCTGAAACAGGATGTCTACACATAAAAACATATCTGAAAATCTTATAGCTACACTCAGGAGTCAGGAGCTTTTTCTCAGAAAAAGTCAGAGCCAAGGCCAGGCATGGTGGCTCACGCCTGTAATCCCAGGACTTTGGGGGCTGAGGCAGGTGGATCACGAGGTCAGAAGAAGGAGAACATCTGGCTAACACAGTGAAACCCGAATCTACTAAAAATACAAAAAATTAGCCGGGCATCATGGCATGTGCCTGTAGTCCCAGCTACTCAGAAGGCTGAGGCAGAATCACTTGAACCTGGGAGGCTGAGCTTGCAGCAAGCCAAAATCATACCACTGCACTCCAGCCTGGGCGACAGAGCGAGACTCTGTCTCACAAAAAGAGAAAATGTCAGAGCCTTGTGTCTAGGGGGTTGTAGGGAGAGGCATAGTTACTAGGATAAGCCCAGATTGTCAGTTTCCACCCACCTCCCTGTCTGTTGCCTTAGTGACTACAAATAGCACATTCCAATCCTTAGAAGACCTTCCAGAGTCTGGCATGGAGACTGACTGGGCGAAGGCTGGACTACAAACAGCTCACTATTTGTTACTGTTGCCTGAGTTACCACAAGCCATTGTGCCTTCTTCTAACCTCCAAACCTGTGTCCCACCGTGTGAACCAAAAAACACATTTGATTCAGTCCCTTGGTGCCACAAAAAAAAAAAAAAAAAATCCCATTTCCTTCCTATGGCTGGTCCTAGAAGTTTTGACAAAAAACATGAGATACAGGACACAATACCCCCAGTGGCTCCAAGCTTCAAGGTTCCAGACACATTTGTAACTGAGTCAAGGAATGAAAAAACTTAGCATACAAAACTATACAAAATATTTACAAAAAATGTGCTACAAAGCAGAAATATGGAAAACTCACCATATAATGTAACACTAAAGCCCCGTAAATGAAAAAAGCAAGAAGGCTGTGCCTCACTGTAAGTTGACATCTTGTGAGGACAGGCTAAAGACCCACACATTCCAGGAAAGCCTTCATCCCTGAGTCAGGGTAGAAGTAATACACAGCAGGCAAGTGTGTGACAACCTGATGGGTTCTTTCTGTTTGCTGTACAGACAAAACCAGTTCATTGAAACCATGGTATTGCAGGAAGGAGTTTAATTAACATGAGGCCAGGCATGTTTGAGAGGGAGTTATTACTCAAATCAGTCTCCCAGAAGAATTAGACGTCAGAATTTTTCAAGAATCATTTGGTGGACAGGGGACTAGAGAATAGGTACTGCTGATTGGTTGGGTATGCTATCATAGCGGTGTGAGGTAAAGTCCTCATGGGCTGAGTCTGCCTCGGGGTTAGGAGGGAACCACAGGACCTGTTGAGTCATGAATCACAAGTCCAGGTGGGGTCCGCCTGAAAAACATCTCAAAAAAACAATCTTAGGTTCTACAGTAGTGATGTTATCTACAGAGGTAATTGCAGTTGTTACAAATCTTGTGACTTCCAGAACAATGATTGGTTATTTTTTATGCCTATATTTTAGCAGAATTTAGGTTCCTCTCATAATCCTAGCTTTGTGGCCTTTCATTAGTTTTAAGATGGTGGTTTAGTTCAGGGAAGAGCTATTATCATCCTTGCTATAAGGTTAAGCTATAAACTCAATTTCTTCCAAAATTAGCCAGGCTTACAGCCAGGGGTGACCAAGGACAGCTTGGAGGTTAGAAGCAAGTTGGAGTCAGCTATATCAGATTTCTCTTACTGTCATAATTTTGCAAAGGAAGTTTCAAGGGCTGGCCAGAATGGAAATCCCACTGTGCACCCGACAGGAGATAATATCCCTGCATCTAGAGTCAGGCTTCATGTACAATGGCCACCATCTCATTCCTAGTAGCTGCAAGAAGGTTACCTCAGCTGAGGCTCTTGCTACCCATTGACAAAAACTTCCATCCAAAACTCTGGGGTTGACAGAGCTTGGTTGGCCTCCAAAGTCTTGTGCCCCCTCCTTGGAACGGATTCTGTCCTCCTTAGTTAGGTCTTGGAAGCTAGGATCATAAATGGAGGATTTTCAAGGAAACTTTTGTTCCATACCAATTGCCACATTTTCAGTCCCTGCTTCTGAAACTCTTTAGATAAAGACATACGTTACATCCCACATTTCTTGACAACATGATTCATGAACCCACTTGCCATAAGAAATAAATCAGACCCTCTGGTGGGGGCCACAAACCTTAAATGAGCTGAGCAGAACTTAGTTTTATGAAAGTTGTCAGTATCAACATGAAGTCACTTAAGTCAAACTTTAACAAAATAGAGCCAGGAGGCCTTGGAAAAGGGCCTCTCATGCACTGATGACTATAATAAGAATTGTTGCAATAGCTATCTAAAAACCACAAAAATTGCAGACAAGATATTTCTGTGAAGACATCCCCCAGCAACAGCCAGTGTTACCAATGAATAACTGCCAACTTCTGCTATGAGCTTCAACAACCAAGAAGTTTGTTTCAAAACAACTTACGCAATCTTCCCCCTTCAGCCTTTATAAGCCTGCCTTTCCTCCAGCCTTCTCAGATGTGCCTGTGGCTCACCACCACATGCATACCCTGGATTGCAAGCCCTTGCTATTGTTGAAAAATCTGTTTTGGAGAGTCTCTCTCTGTCACTTGTTTAGGTTGACAGTTCTAATCATCAAACTGAGCAGTATTTTCAAGTTATTACATCTTCAAGCAGAAAGATTCACTTACTCGAGTTGAAGTAATTATTGCCACAAAAAAGACAATAGCTGCATTTTTGGAATTTGGCTTTTGAAGTGTGTGTGTGTGTGTGTGTGTGTGTGTGTGTGTGTGTGTTAATTTCTCTCAGGAAATACACTCTTAAGTACTTCCTTATCTGGTCAGTATTGCTCTTTCCTTTGAAACTAATTGTTTAAAAACAAATAAAACCTATTTTAATTTCCTTACATTTCCTCACAAAATGTTTACTATCAGTTAACAATAAAAAGTTGTCACTTTATAAAATAAAATTGACATTTAAAAAATTGTCAGTTCTAATACTGTAAAAGTCTCTAGCCATTTTCAAAAAGACTGGTCTATTCAAAATATCTTTCAAAATCCTGAAACTTTGAAAACTGTTCTGCAAGATTTGTGGAGAGGAAGGCTAGATTTTTCTTTCTAAATGGCCAGGTTTGCTGTTCACTATATTGTATAAAAGGACTTTTAAAATGGTTTAAATTTCAAAATATATAATTAAAAATCAATAATGGGCCCGTCTCGTCCGGCCCGTCCAGCCGCCGCGCCCACCAGCCATGAACTCCACGCAGTTCAACAAGGGCTCCTCATACGAGCTGTCGGCCAAGGTTAAGAACTGGCTCCTGTCCAAGTATGACCCTCAGAAGGAGGCAGAGCTCCGAAGCTGAATCCAGGGACTCACCAATCTCTCCATCGGTCCCGATTTCCAGAAGGGCCTGAAGGACGAGATTATCTTATGCACACTCATGAACAAGCGACAGCCAGGCTCAGTCCCCAAGATCAACCGCTCCATGCAAAACTGGCACCAGCTAGAAAAACTTTCCAACTTCATCAAGGCCATGGTCAGCTAAGCCATGAACCCCGTGGACCTGTTCGAGGCCAACGACCTGTCTGAGAGCGGGAACATGACGCAGGTGCAGGTGTCTCTTCTCGCCCTAGCGGGGAAGGCCAAGACTAAGGGGCTGCAGAGCGGGGTGGACATCGGCGTCAAGTACTCGGAGAAGCAGGAGCGGAACTTCGACGACGCCACCATGAAGGCTGGCCAGTGAGTCATTGTGCTGCAGGTGGGCACCAACAAATGCGCCAGCCAGTCGGGCATGACCGCGTACGGCACGAGGAGGCATCTTTACGATCCCAAGAACCACATCCTGCCCCCCATGGACCACTCGACCATCAGCCTCCAGGTGGGCACCAAGTGTGCCAGTCAGGTGGGCAGGACGGCTCCCGGGAAGCGGCGGCACATCTATGACACCGAACTGGGAACCGGCAAGTGTGATAACTCCTCCATGTCCCTGCAGATGGGCTACACGCAGGGCGCCAATCAGAGCGGCCAGGTTTTGGCCTGGGCCGGCAGATATACGACCCCAAGCACTGTCCACAAGGCACAGTGGCCGACGGGGCTCCCTCCGATGCTAGCAACTGCCCGGGCCCAGGGGAGGTCCCTGAATATCCCCCTTACTACCAGGAGGAGGCGAGCTACTGAGGCTCCCAGCACGCTCTCTCCCCACGTCATCTCCCCATCTGGGTTTCTGGGTTTTTCTGTGTTTTCATCTTTTTTTTTATTAACCTGTTCAGTGCTGCCAATCAGCCGAGGGTCTATGAGCCGTTCCTGGGATCAGGCAGCAGGGCTTTTTCCCGCTTGCCTTGGTCCTTCGCAGGACTGAGCCACCGGGCCGTCGGGGGGAAGCGGTCAAGGCAATATCCTGATACCTGTAGGGTCAGGGTCCCTGCTGGCACGTCCAGGTTGTGGGCCGAGCTGTGCTGGGGAGAAGAGGCCTGGACTTGGAGGGAACGGGTCCCTGAAGATTTCCAGTTGCCTCGTCTCTTCTCACTTTTGTCACCCGATCAGTTTGTGGTTTCTGTACCCGCAAAAGTTTCAGGAAGTAGTAACAAAAGAAAAATACTTTCCCCCCCACCGCCCCGAGGAATGGGGCGGGGACAGTGGAGAGGGTGCTGGGCAATGAGTCCCCTGGAAAGGGGGCCCGGCCACAATGCTAAATGTCTCAGGCTCCCAAGTGGCTGGATTTCCCTTGGACCCTCAGACCTGCCCCCAGACCTGGTGGGGAAAGTGAGGCGTGTACAATGAAGCGGAATTCTGAGTTGTTGGGGCTAAGCCTGACCCCGTCTCCATGCTACCCCGCCCTCCCCGTAGCCTTAGCGGTTTTTTTTTTTTTTTTTTTTAGTTGTTGCTGTTGCACAGACTGGAGTGCCGTGGGGCAATCTCTGCACCTCCACCTCCCGAGCTCAAGGGATTCCCCTGCCTCAGCCTCCCAAGTAGCTAGGACTGCAGGGGCTCCACCACGCTGGCTAATTTTTGTATTTTTAGTAGAGACAGGGTTTCACCATGGTGGCCTAGGCTGGTCTCGAACTCCTGGCCTCAGGTGATCCGCCTGACTCGGCCTCCCCAAGTGCTAGGATTACAGTCATGAGCCACTGCGCCCAGCCCCTCAGTAGGTTTTCAGGAGCCCCAGCCCTCCTCCTCCCCGTCTGGGCCTGACCAGCTATACTGCTCCATCTCCTCGGGCAACACATCCCGCCAAGTACTGCACAGCGACCCTCACCCAGGGGCCCTGCTGCATGAGACAATGTGAAACCCAACTGTGGACCAAACGCAATAAAACCTCTGTTTGTAAGAAGAAAAAAAAATCAATAATGGTTTTTATAAGAACAGAAAATCTACTGTACATGTATTTTTTAAAATCTATGTCTTCTCACCTATTTTATTCTAAATTTAATGGGTTACCATTTTAAAGGATATTAAAGGATTTCTATTTTGATCATTATATTGAGCTCCTAATTTCATTCTTATTGAATGTTAAGTAATCCAAAATAACACATTATTACCAAATAAACCATTTCCCAAACAGGTGTTATTGGCCATACTGGGGTTCAGAGAACATGATCCCAGTGGCTAGAACTTTGGTGGGCTGAGTGCTTTAAACGAAAGGAAAGCCAAGGCCTCACTGACCTTCTGCCCTCCTATCTCTCACTCCTCTTTCTTCCCTGAAGTGCAGGAAAGGGCATTCTCTGAAGTCCCCTTATCTTCCTGAAAATAGATTTTCCAAAAGCAAGCTCAGTTGTCACGAGTCCACTGAACAGGAATCTCAACAGCCAGGGAAGGTTAGCTGTGCTGTAAGAGAAGAGATTGGAGGGCAACTGAAGGACACCACACACCACATCCAGACAGACTCTGTCACAAGTTGTCATCCATCCTTCTAAGGGGCTGCTCCAAGACAACTTTTATTAGCCGAGAGACTTTATCTGCAAAACAAGGCAATCTTTATTCACTTATACATTGTTTTCTTCTCATCTTCCCACAGCTTTTATCACCATGACCCTCCAGAAGCCCCAGACCCCTAATCCTTTCTGTAGCTTGGGATGTTACAGAAGTTGCAATCATCTGACGGTTTTTCAAGTCTCACATTTTGTGAGACTCTCGTGTATATGCGCATTATTAAAATGATTTTTCTCCTGTTAATTTGTCTACTATTAATTTATCTCACAGACTTGATGATCAGATCTTCAGAGGCTGAAGACAGTTTCCCCTCCTGTACGATTTTGGAAAGCTAGCCAGGAGGCCAAATCACTCTGTTCACTCCAGAGGCTGTGACTGAGAGACCGCGGGACCTAACAAAGCCAGCAAAAGGTAGGATTTCTTACCATGTCAGTCTCCTGGACTCCTGCTTGTGGTGGTCAAACTGTCTCTGTTTGCAGATGACATGATCCTGTATCTAGAAAACCCCATTGTCTCAGCCCAAAAGCTTCTTAAGCCGATAAGCAACCTCAGCACAGTCTCAGGGTACAAAATCAATGTGATAAAATCACAAGTGTTTCTATTCACCAACAATAGACAAGCAGAGAGCCACATCATTAATAAATTCCCATTCACAATTGCTACAATGAGAATAAAATACCTAGGAATACAGCTAACAAGGGAAGCAAAGGATCTCTTCAAGGAGAACCACTGCTCAAAGAAGTTACTGCTACAAACCACTGCTCAGGGAAATCAGAGAGGACACAAACAAATGGAAAAACACTCCATGCTCATGGATAGGAAGAATCAATATTGTGAAAATGGCCATACTGCTCAAAGTAATTTATAGATTCCATGCTATTCTTATTAAACTATCATTGACATTCTTCACAGAATTAGAAAAAAACTATTTTAAAATTCATATGGAACCAAAAAGGGGCCCACATAGCCAAGACAATCCTAAGCAAAAAGAACGAAGCTGGAGGCATCACACTACCTTACTTCAAACTATACTACAACGCTATAGTAACCAAAACGGCATGCTACTGATGCAAAACCAGATGTATAGACCGATGGAACAGAATAAAGATCTCAGAAATAAGACTGCACATCTACAAACATCTGATCTTTGACAAACCTGACAGAAACAAGCAATGGGGAAAGGATTTCCTATTTAATAAATGGTACTGGGAAAACTGGTTAGCCGTATGCAGAAAATTGAAACTAGACCCCTTCCTTACACCTTATACAAAAATTAACCCAAGATTGATTAAAGACTTAAATGTAAAACTCAAAACTATAAAAACTCTAGAAAAAATCTAAGCAATACCATTCAGGACATAGGAACAAGCAAAGATTTTTACAACAAAAATGTCAAAAGTAATTGCAACAAAAACAAAAATTGACAAATGGAATCTAATTAAACTAAAGAGTTTCTGCACAGCAAAAGAACCTATCATCAGAGTGAACAGACAATCTACAGAATGGGAGAAAATGTTTGCAATCTATCCATCTAACAAAGGCCTAATATCCAGACTCTACAAGAAACTTAAACAAATTTACAAAAAAGAAAATTAAAAAGTGGGCAAAGAACATGAACAAACATTTCTCGGAAGAAGACATTTGTGTGACCAACAAACTTATGAGAAAAAACTCAATATCACTGATCGTTAGAGAAATGCAAATCAAAACCACAATGAGATACCATTTCACACCAGTCAGAATGGTGATCATTAAAAAGTCAAGAAACCATACATGCTGGCAAGGCTGCAGAGAGATAGGAATGCTTTTACATTGTTGGTGGAAATGTAAATTAGTTCAATGATTGTGGAAGACAGTGTGATGATTCCTTATCGACCTAGAAATAGAAATACCATTTGACCCAGAAAAATACCATTACTAAGTATATATCCAAGGAATATAAATCATTCTATTACAAAGATACATGCATGTGAATGTTTATTACAGCACTATTCACAATAGCAAAGACATGGAATCAATCCAAATGCCCATCAATGATAGATTGGATAAAGAAACTGTGGTACATATATAAGATGGAATACTATGCAGCCATATAAAGGAATGACACCATGTCCTTTACAGGGATATAGATGGAGCTGGAAACCATTATCCTCAGCAAACTAACACAGGAACAGAAAACCAAGCACTGCATGTTCTTACTTATGAGTGGAAGCTAAATAATGAGAACCTATGTACATAGGGAGGGGAACAACACACTGGTGCCTGTTGGTGGGGTTGGGGGAGGGAGAGCATCAGGATAAACAGTTAATGCATGCTGGGCTTAATACCTAAGTAATGGGTTGACAGATGCAGCAAACCACCGTGGCACACATTTACCTATGTAACAAAACTGCGCAACCTCCACATGTATCCCAGAACTTAAAATAAAATAAAATTATATTTTTTAAAAAATGAGATTCTGTCATTTTCAACAACATGGATGGAACTAGAGGTCATTATGTTATGTGAAATAAGCCAGGTGCAGAAAGAAAAGCTTTACATGATCTCACTAATCTGTGGCTGCTCAAAATTAAAACAATTAAACTCATGAAGATAGAGGGTAGAAGGGTGGTTATTAGAGGCTGGCAAGGATAGTGCAGGGGAAGATGGGAAAGGATTGGGGATGGTTAATGGGTATAAAAAATAGAATGAATGAGACTCAGTATTTGCTAGCATAGCAGGGTGACTATAGTCAAAAATCATTTAATTTTTTTTTTTTTTGAGACAGAGTTTCACTTTTGTCACCCAGGTTGGAGTGCAATGGTGTGACCTCAACTCACTGCAACCTCCGTCTCCCAGTTTCAAGCAATTCCCCTGCCTCAGCCTCCTGAGTAGCTGGGATTACAGGAGCCCACCAACGTGCCTGGCTAACTTTTGTATTTTTTTAGTGAGATGGTGTTTCACCATGTTGGCCAGCCTGGTCTCGAACTCCTGACCTTAGGTGATCCACCCACCTTGGCCTAATTGTACATTTTTAAATAACTAGAAAAGTATAACTGGATTATTGGTAACACAATGGATAAATGCTTGAGGTGATAGATACCCCATTTGTACCGATCTGATTATTACACATTGCATGCCTATACCAAAATATCCAATGTAAACCATAATACATATAACTACTATGTACCCACAAAAATTAAAAATATAAAAAAGAGTAGATATCATAAAGCAGAGAGTACAATAGTAGGCACCAGAGATTGGAGAGGGGAGAAGAAAGGGACAGAGGGACAAGGTTGATAAATAAGAACAGTTACAACTAGATAGGAGAAATAATTTCTGGTGCTCTATTTCACAGTAACCTGGTGATGGTTAACAGAAATGTATTATATATTTTAAAATAGCTAAATGAGAGGTTTTAAATGTTTTTACCACAAAAATGACAAATGCATGAGGTGATGGGTTTGCTGAATATCCTGATTTGATCATTATACAACATATAGATGCATCAAAACATCAAATTTTACCCCATTAACATGTACAATTACAACTAAATCAATAAATGTTTTTTAAAAGTAAAGAGTTTTTTAGCCAGGTGTGGTGGCGGGTGCCTGTAATCCCAGCTGCTCTAGAAGCTGAGGCGTGAGAATTGCTTGAACCCGGTAGGCGGAGCTTGCAGTGAGTGGAGATTGCACCACTGCACTCCAGCCTGGATGACAGAGCAAGACTCTGTCTCAAAGAAAAATTGAAAATAAAGGTGAAAAGTTTCTCAGAAAAACAAAAATTGAAAGAAGTTGTTGCCAGTACACCTCCCTTGCAAGATACGTTAATAGTTCTTCAGAAACAAGGAAAATTATATAGGTTACTTACTCAGATTTACAGAAGGAGGGATTTTACTTACTCAGTAAGTAACTCTCAGTTACTTACTCAGATTTTACAGAAGGAGGGAATGAAAAAAGTTAAAATAAAATCTTTTACTTTTTATTTTCAATTGATCTAACAGATAACAGTTGGTTCAAAATAACAGTAGCAACAATGTATTTGGTGATTATTGCATATGGAAAAGTGAAATTCTATGATGGCGATCACAGAATTGTAAGTGACAGAGGGAGGAACTGAGGATACTGTTATGAGTTATGTACACCACCTGTGAAGCAGTATAATGTTATTTTTAAGTGGACATGGATTAGCTATAAATATATACATCAAACTCAAAGACAAACACTAAAAAGTTTTTTAAAGTATAATTTGTATGCTAAGAGTGGAGATAAAATTGAATAAAATAAAATGTTCAGTTAAAACCAGAGAATGTAGAAAAGAGTGGAGGCCAAAGAGAAGAAACAACAATAGCAATGAGTAGAAAACAGTAACAAATACAGTAGATATTAACCCAACAATATCCATAATCACTTTCAATGTAAATAGTCTAAATACGCCAATCAAGTTACAAAGATTGTTAGAGTGGATTAAAAAAGAAAGACCCAACTATGTGTTTTTATGAGAAACCTACATAAAATATAAAGGCAAAGATAGATTAAAAGTAAAAGGATAGGTGGAGCACAGTGGCTCATGCCTGTAATCCCAGCACTTTGGGAGGCCAAAGTGGGCGGATCATGAGGTCTGGAGTTTAAGACCAGCCTGGCCAACATGGTGAAACTCCGTCTCTGCTAAAAATACAAAAATTAGCTGGGCGTGGTGGTGGGTGCCTATAGTCCCAACTACTCAGGAGGAGGCAGAGGTTGCAGTGAGCCCAGATCAGGCCACTGTACTCCATCCTGAGCGACAGAGCGAGACTCCATCTAAAAAAATAATAATAAGGATGAATAAAGGTAGATCATGTGTATTTAGTCTGTTTCTGTTGCTATTTTTTTAAAAATACCTGAGACTGGGTAGTTTATAAACAACAGAAATGTATCTCTCATAGTATGAGAGTCTGGGAAGTGCAAGATTAAGGTACAGACAGGTTCAGTGTCCTATAAGTGTATTTGCCTTATTGCTGCCTTCTCACACGCTGGAAGGGCAAAAAGAAACAAATGCTACACATGCTGAGTCCTCACATGGCAGAAGGTTCTAAAGGGAAAAGGAGACCTAGTTAGCTCCTTCCGGGTTTGTTCCTTTTTCTCAACATTGCTTTGGCTGCTCACGGTCTTTCGTGGTTCCATATAAAATTTAGGATTTTTTTAGTCGGGCGCCGTGGCTCACGCCGGTAATCCCAGTATTTTGGGAAGCCAAGGAGGGCAGAAAATGAGGTCAGGAGTTCAAAACCAGCCTGACCAACATGGTGAAACCCTGTCTCTACTAAAAATACAAAAATTAGCCGGGCATGGTGCCGCGCCTGTAGTCCCAGCTACTCAGGAGGCTGAGACAGAAGAATCACTTGAACCTGGGAAGCAGAGGTTGCAGTGAGCCAAGATCGTGCCACTGCACTCCAGCCCAGGTGACAGAGCGAGACTCCGTCTCAAAAATAAATAAATAAATAAAATTTAGGATTCTTTTTCTATCAGGGGGAAAATATTCAAATTTTAATAGAGGTTGCATTGAATCTGTAGATCACTTTGAGTAGCATGGACATTTTATTTTTTCAACAAATTTAATTGTATATGTTTAAGGTATGCAACATGATATTATAAGATCTATATAGGTTGGGCACAGTGACTCATGCCTGTAATCCCAGCACTTTGGGAAGCCAAGGTGGGTATTTCATCTGAGGTGGGGAGTTTGAAACCAGCCTGACCAACATGGAGAAACCCCATCTCTACTAAAAATACAAAATCAGCTGGGCATGGTGGCCCATGCCTATAAGCCCAGCTACTCAGGAGGCTGAGGCAGGAGAATCACTTGAACCCGGGAGGTGGAAGTTGTGGTCAGTGGAGATAGGGCCACTGCACTCCAGCCTGGACAAGAACAAAACTCAGTCTCAAAAAAAAAAAAAAAAAAATATATATATATATATATATATATATATCGAGAGAGAGAGAGAGAGTAAAATGGTTACTATAGTGGAACAAGTTAACATATCCATCATCACATTAGTTACCCATTCCCTCTGCCTCCTGGCAAGAGCAGCTATAATTTACTCATTTAGCAAAAATATTGAATATAATACACTATTATTAGCTATAGTCCTCATGTTGTACATCTTTCAACTTGTCCATCCTACAGATTACTACTTTGTACCCTCTAACCTACATCTCCACATCCCCTCCAACTCTGTTAACCACTGTTTTATTATATCTGTCTATATACATATTTTTTTATATTCCACATATAAGTGAGATCATGCAATATTTGTCTTTCTATGCCTGGCTTATTTCACTTAGCATAATATCCTCCAGGTCCATCCATGTTAAAACAAATAACAGAATTCCCTCTTTTTTTAAGGCTAAAAATATTCCATTGTGTGTGTGAGTGTGTGTGTTTCTAAATCTTTCATCCTTTGATAGACACCTAGGTTGTTTCCATATCTTGGTTATTGTGAATAAGGCTGTAATGAACGTGAGAGTTCAGATGTCTTTACCAGGTGGTGATTTCATTTCTGTTGGGTATATATCCTGAAGAGGAATTGCTGAGTCATATTTCTAACTTCTTTGGGAGTCTCCATACTGTTATCCATAATGGATGCATCAATCTGCATTCCCACCGACAGTGTACAAGGGTTCATTTTTCTCCGCACTCTTACCAACACTTGTTATCTCTTGTCTTTCTGATGATAGCTATCCTAACAGGTGTGAGGTGGCATCTCACAGGGATTTTGATTTGCATTTCCCTGATGATTTGTGATGTTGAGCGCCTTTTCATGTACCTGCTGACCCTTTTCATATCCTCTTTAAAGAAATCCTAATATTCAAGTCCTTTGACTATTTTTAAATCTGGTTTCAGTGTATTCTCGCTATTGAGTTGTATGGGTTTTATACAAATCTTGGCTATTAACCCTTTATCTCATTTATTATTTCCAAATATTTTTTCCCAATCTGTTGGTTATATTTTCATTGTGTCAATTAATTTCTTTGCTACACAAAAGCTTTTTAGTATGATGTAGTTCTATTTATGTATTTTTGCTTTTCTAGCCTGGCCTTTTGTTGTGATATCTAAGAAACCACTGTTAAAGTCAACGTCAAGCGGCTTCTCCTGCTTGTTTTCTTTTAGGAGTTTTATAGTTTCAATTTACATTTAAGTCTTCCATCCTTTTTTTTTTTTAGCATAATATGGTTTCTTCATTGACTTCCTGACATATCTTTGTAATACTTTTACCTACATTTTTAGCTATGTATTTTTTGATGGCTTCTTTATATGACAATATGACATTTTAAAGTATTTTCTTTTTTATATCATTTTAACTTTTATTTCAGATTCAGAGAATACATATGCAGGTTTGTTATATTGGTATATTGCTTGATGCTGAGGTTTGGGGTATGAAGCCCCCAGATAGTGAGCCCGGTACCCTATAGGTAGTATTTTAACTCTTTCTCCCCTTTTCCTCCCCTTCCTGGTGGTATCTATTGCTGCCTTATGTCCACGTGTACCCAACGTTTATCTCGTTCTTATACATAAGAACATGAGGTATTTGGTTTTCCGTTTCTGAATTAATCACTAGGATAATGGCCTCCACCTGCATCTATGTTGCTGCAAAGGCCATGATTTCATTCCCTCTTTTTTATTGTAATTTTTTTTTCTGTTTTCAACTTTTATTTTAGGTTCGTACATGTGCAGGTTTGTTACATGAGTGAATTGTGTGTTGCTGAGGTTTTTAATGTATGAATGATCTCGTTACCCTAGTAATGAGCATAGTACCCAATAGGTATTTTTTCAATCCTGCTGCCCTCCCAAACTCCCCGCTCTAGTAGTCCCCAGTGTCTCTTGTTCTCATCTTTATATCAGTGTGTACTCAGTGTTTCACTCCCACTTTTAAGTAAAAACCTGCAGAATTTAGAGTTTTGTTCCTGTGTTAATTCATTCAGGATAATGACCTCCAGCTGCATTCCTGTTGCTGAAAAGGACATGATTTCATTTTTATAGCTGTGTAGTATCCCATGGTGTATATGTACCACATTTTTTAAAATTCAGTCCACGGTTGATGGGCATCTAGGTTGACTCCATGTCTATGCTATTGTGAATAGTGCTGCAATGTACATATGAGTGCATGTGACTTTACGATAGAACGATTTATTTTCTCTTGGGTATATACCCAGTAATGGGCTTACAGAGTTGAATAGTAGTTTTAAGTTCTTTGAGAAATCTCCAAACTGCTTTCTACAGAGGCTGAACTAATTTAATTTTCACCTGTAGAATGTTTCCTTTTCTCCACAGCCTCATCAGCATCGGTTATTTTTTGTCTTTTTAGTAATAGCCATTCTGATTGGTGTGAGATGATATCTCACTGTGGTTTTCATTTGAATTTTGATTTGAATTTCTCTAACGATTCGTGATGATGTGCATTTTTTTCATATGTTTTTTGGCAACATGCATGTCTTCTTTTGAGAAGTGTCTGTTCATGTCTTTTGCCCATTTTAATAGGATTAGTTTTATGCTTGTTGAATTGTTTAAGTTCCTTATAGATTATGCATATTAGACCTTTGTCAGATGTATGTTGGCAAATGTTTTCTCCCATTCTGTAGGTTGTCTGCTTCATCTGTCCTTTGGTGTTAGTTACTAAAGAGTTATTGTGCTTCTTTGGTGGTGTCATGTTTTCTTGCTTTTTTGTGTTTCTTGTGTCCCTGCATGTCTGGTGGATCATTCAGCATCTCTGAACGTTACAGAGTGGCTTTAATAGGAAAGGCTTTCACTTTCAGATGGGTCTTAGTGTACCCGTTGGGAAGGGTGTGGTGGCTCTACTTCCTAATAGATGCAGTGGTATATATGCAGTGATGGCTATGCATGCCTCAGCCAAAATACCAATTCCCCAAGAGGCAATATATTGTTTCAGTACTGGCCCAGGGGCCATGACTGCTCTGGATAACCAAGGCACTAATTCCCTAGGAAGCAGAGTGCCCCTTCAGAGAAGACTCGGGAGCATGATTCCTCTGGGCAGCTAAGATAATGCCACTCTGCCACAGGTTAGTCCCACAGCAGCCCAGCTCAGGGATGGTATTCCATCAAACAGGGGTGGTTCAGTGGCAACAAAGTCTCAGAGATAGAAGCGTGCCATAGCTTCTCACAGATAGAGCAGGACACACTCCAGCAGTGGTTCCAGGTCCAAGATGCTGCAGTACAGTAGCCCCATCAGCCATGATGAATAGGGCACAGTGTCAACTCCTCTGGGAGAAGCATAGTCATGTGGACTCCAAGAAGCTCCCTGGGGTGGGCTTTGCACCTGTAACAACTGCAGGAGTTTTCAGTGGTGAGAACTATAGGTGTCCAATGTGGTGACAGAGGCTGCAGAGGGTTTCTTACTTACCTTTTTTCTGCAGTGAGAAGTCCTTCCTGGTTCTGACTTGATCCCAACTTGGGGAGGGGGTGGCAGAGGCAAGGTGTTTCCTTCCATTCTCTATGAGGCCATTCTGGGTTTCTATGCTCTACAGAGTTTCTGCTTCTCCTTTGCTGTACTCTTGTGCCCTCCTTTAGTTATTCTCATCAAGATGTAATTTTTCAGTCATGCTTTTGGCTGTCCTTGTGTGGGGAAGAGCACTAAAGGCTTCCAGTGTAAATTAGCTTGCTAATATTACTCCAGTATGAACATTTTAACATTAATTATTTCAAGACATAAACATGGGATATCTTTTCATTGCTTTGTGTCTTAAATTTCCTTCATCAATGTTTTATAGCTTTCAGTGTACTGATTTTTTACCTCTTTGGTTACATTTATACCTAAGTTGTTTATTCTTTTTGATAGTTTTGGAAAGTTTTAAAATAATAATTATTTGAAATAATAAAGTTATTTCTTTTTTTTTTTTTTTTTTTTTTTAGATGGAGTCTCACACTGTCGCCCGGGCTGGAGTGCAATGTCGTGATCTCAGCTCACTGCACCCTCCACCTCCCAGGTTCACGCAAGTCTCCTGTCTCAGCCTTCCGAGTAGCTGGGATTACAGGTGTGCACCACCACACCCAGCTAATTTTTTGTATTTTTAGTAGAGACAGGGTTTCACCATGTTGGCCAGGCTGGTCTCAAATTCCTGACCTCATGATCCACTCACCTCAGCCTCCCAAAGTGCTGGGATTACAGGTGTGAGTCACTGTGCCTGGCTAAAGTCATTTCCTAATAATTAAAATGGTTAATTATTTTAACTATTTTCATTTTTATGGCTGTGTAGTATCCCATAATGTATATGTACCACTTTTTTTTAAATTCAGCCCACAGTTGATGGGCATCTAGGTTGATTCCATGTCTATGCTATTGTGAATAGTGCTGCAATAAACATACGAGTGTATGTGACTTTATGATTTTAAGTGATTATTTAGTAATAATTTTAAAATTAACTCCCAGTTATATGGTCCACTAATATTTGACAAGGGTGCCAAGAATGAATACAAAATAAAAAAGGACAGTTTCCTCAATTAATAGTGTTAGAAAAACTGGATATCCACATGCAAAAGAATGAAATTGAAACCTTATCTTACACCACTCATGAAAATTAAAATGTATTAAAGACTTAAACGTAAGGCCTAAAACCACAAAATTCATAGAAAGAAAAATAGGAAAAAAAGCCACATGACATCTGTCTGGGCAATGAGTTTTTTAATAGCTGTAAGAAGAAAGGCCCCTGTGAACATGGCACTGAGAGTGGCATGGAGTTTGCAGGCAGAGGTCTGCAGCCTGCAAGCACCCTCGGTGCCTGCTGCACCCTGCCTGCAGGGGCTCCGGTGGCTGAGGGAGGGTGCCTTCCAAACAAGTTCTGCTTTCAGTGCATAAATTCACAGAGAAATATGAATGCATAATAACAGAAAATGTTATTGGAACAATGGGAATCAGCAATTTTGCACAGGAATCTTTGGGAGCTGTTGTTTACTGCAGTCAGCCTGAAGTTGGGACAAAATTGAACAAACAAGATGAATTTGGTGCTTTGGAAAGTATGAAAGCCACTAATGAACTCTTTACTCTTTAATCAGGAAAAGTAACTGAAATTAATGAATCCCTTGAAGAAAATCCAGAGTTGTCAACAAATCTTATTATGAAGATGATTGGCTGATCATGTTGACAGTAACCCTTCAGAACTAGATGAACTACAGTTCACGCTTATAATCCCAGCACTTTGGGAGGCCGAAGTGTTATGAAGATTATTGGCTGATCATGTGACATTCAGTAACCCTTCAGAACTAGATGAACTACAGCTCTTGCCTGTAATCCCAGCACTTTAGAAGGCCGAGCCTGGCAGATGACCTGAGGGCAGGAATTAGAGACCAGCCTGTCCAACATGGTAAAACCCCATCTCTATTAAAATATACAAATTAGCTGGGCATGGTGGCACATGCCTGTAATCCCAGCTACTTGGGAGTCTGAGGCAGGAGAATCACTTGAACCCAGGAGGCAGAGGTTGCAGTGAGCCGAGATCATGCCACTGCACTCCACCGGGGCAACAGAGCAAGACTCCATCTTAAAAAACAAAAAAATATTTCTAATTATTGCAGATAAAATATGCTCTTTCACAATACCCTATGATTTTTAGACTAGGCTCTAGTATTCAGAATTCATGAAATTATCTATGGTAAAACCTAGTTATTAATATTATGTAATTCAAGGCTAATGTTGTCTTAAGCCTTACATAATATTGTCACTTGCTTACATCTATATCTGGATTTGGTTCAAAATACTTAATCATCTTTCACTGGAAGTAATTGGGAGTGGAGAACTTTTTGTTGATGGATGTACAGTGTCAGATGAAGAACAACGCTCTCTTAATTTTGCAAGCTAGTACATTTGCTGGTGCTAGTTTTATACAGTGAAGCAACAGCTTTGCAGCAAAATAAGAAGTAAAATATTCAACTTCATTTAAAAAAAAGAAAACCGGAAACAAAAGCAGAAATAGACAAATGGCATTGCATCAAAATAAAAAGCTTCTGCACAGCAGTGGGAGCAATCAAAAAATGAAAGAGCAACCTACAGAATGGGAGAAAATATTTGCAAACTATATATCTGACAAGGGGTTAATATCCAAAACACGTAAGATGGGGTCCACTCTTTTGACTTCTCCGAGCTACACTGGAAGAAGAACTGTCTTGGGCCACACATAAAGTACACTGACATGAACAACAGCTAATGAGCTAAAAAATCTCATAATGTTTTAAGAAAGCGGCCATATTCAAAGCCATCCTGGGCCACATGTGGCCTACAGGCTACAGGTTGGACAAGCTTGATATAAGAAATTCATACAACTCAACAGCAATAAAAAAAACAAATAATTCAATTTACAAATGGGCAAAGAACATGAATAGACATTTTTCTAAAGAAAACATATAAATGACCAACAGGTACATGAAAATGTGCTCAACATGACAAATTATTAGAGAAATTCAAATCAGAACTGCCATGAGATACCACCCACACACCTGTTAGAATAGCTATTATTAAAAAGACAAAAGCTAACAAGTATTTGCAAGGATGTAGATAAAAGGGAACTTTTGTGTTCTGTTGGTGGGGATGTAAATTAGTACAGCTATTATGAAAAACAGTACAGAAGTTCTTCAAAAGATTAAAAATAAAACTATCATATGACCCAGCAATCCTACTTCTGGGTATATACCAAAAGAAAATGAAATCACTATCCAGAACAGATGTCTGCACTTCCATACTTATTGGACCATTATTCACAATAGTGAAGACATGGAAATAACTTAAGTATTGGCCAATGATGAAAGGATAAAGAAAATGTAGCATATATATACAATGGAGTAGTATTCAGCCATAAAAGAAGGAAATCCTGTCATTTGCACAACATGGATGAATCTGGAAGGCATTATACTAAGTGAAATATAGTAAGTCATAAAGGGAATGACAACTATTCTACTTATATGTAGAATCTTAAAAAGTCAATCTCATAGAAACAGAGGGTAAAATGATGGTTGCCAGGGGATGGAGGGCAGTGGAGAAAATTAAGAAATGTTGGTCAAAGGGTACAAATTTTCAGTTCTAAGATGAAGAAGTTCTAGAGATCTAATGTGCTACATGGTGACTATAGTTAATAATAATGTACACAAGATTGTTAACTATGTAAGATAATGGGTGTGGGTTAATCAACTTGATTATGATAATCATTTCACAATATATGTAAACCTAAAATATATACAATTTTATTTGTCAATTATACATTAATATAGCAGGAATGAAGAGAAAACCAGATAGGAGGAGAAACCACATCATATAATTTTATTGGTAAATAATTCTTTAGCAACCAGATGAAAATTGAGAGAGACTCATGTTCTCTCCATGTGTGCACAATAGAGGTCTCCGGTACAGTCTCTGGCACATGAAAAAATGCTCAATAAATGCTCATTTGATGAAAAAGTGAATCAATCAATATGCAGACCAATTGTCTCGTAAGTAGGATAGTTGACAGCTCACCTAAATTCTATGGACCCCCCTTACACATAAATAAGAAGAGCTTAGTATCTATCCCTATAATGACAGATGCCAATCCAACCACCTGTTCATGGAGAATGTTCAGTTCATAAACGGATCTTCATCATCTCACAAACTGACCTTTGATGAACATTACAATAAACGTCATTCCAGCCCCACCTTCCGAGGTAATTACGAAAATTTATCATAACGCAGCGCTCATTCCTATCACTGGGCTCATATGGATGCCAGAATCTGAAAAGGACAAAAAGGATAAGGACATTTCTTCCAACAGAGCTCTGAAAAGGGTTAAAGACGGGGTGAGGAGCTAGGGATGAACTTCATGGCACTTAGGGTCAGATATGCTCAAATCTACCTTTCAGCCACTCGTCATCCAGTTTCTCCTCTAACTGTATTTCTGGCATTTTCCCTGAAAACTGCCTACATCTCTCAGTGTTCTCTATCTTACTGCTTTGAATATCCTCATAGCAGATTTTCTAGAGGTTCTCTTCTATTTGTCCATCCTTATGTACTTTTTCCATGGGTCTGTCAACCTATAGGGTGTTCTCATATGATGAAAAGATTTCACCCTGATCCCACTTGTCAATACAGTTTTTTCCTTTTCCTTTTTTTAATGCACTGCTTTTAAAGTCTCTCTAGACTAGAACTAGTAAAATCTTTTGGATCTTCTACTTATCCCTGTTACCGGATAAGAAATTTAATTTCCCTGATTCTCACTTTTTCTATCTAAAAACTGGAAACTAGAGTAATATCACTATATATTTCACACAGTGGATATGGGATCAAAAGTGGTAATCCAGTAAAGTACTTGAGTTTTTAAAGAATTACATAAATATGAGATATAAGAGTATCAGAATTTAGCATTTTTGCTTCATAAGAAATATTAAATCTTTAACCTGATTGGGTGTGGTGGCACACACTTGTCATACCAGCAACTGAAAAGGCTCAGGTGGCAGGATCACTCGATCCCAGGAGTTCAAGGCTGCAGTGAGTCATGACTGCACCACTGCCCTCAGCCTGGGTGACAGAGTAAGACTCTGTCCCCCTCCAAAAAAAAAAAAAAAAGAAATATTAAATCTTAATAATTGGTTATGGTCTTAATCAACATGGATTTTCACTGTGTAGAGACAGGTAAATATACTTGTTGGTCACAAACACAGTAAGATCCACCTTGATTTGAGAACTATTTTTGACACCACTGGGTGACCCTACCTGAATTATCTACACTCTCCAAGCTCAATTTCCTCATATCTACAGTGGGGAAAATGTGTGCCTCATAGGGTTCTTGAACAAATTAAATGACATAATGAAATTATTTAACCTAGTGCCCAAGAGCTAAAAGAAGAGTCAGCTGTTCTAATTTTATAGCTGATAGCTAGAATACCCTAAGCTTTCTGCATGATCCAGGACCCAAGATTCTTTTATCTCATTCTATACTCACGTGGAACTTTCATTGTATGGTGTCTGATCAACCCATTGCCAATGTCGCTGACCTTCTGGATCTGAGAGCCCCACAAAATAAGCAGAATTTTTTTCCAGGTTCTGGAAGATGAAATCCTGAGGGGTGGGGGGAAAAGGAGTCACAGCCCTTAGAGTACTCAGCTTGAACTGAATTCTTAATACCTTAGAGAGGCTGGGCGCAGTGGTTCACGCCTATAATCCCAGCACTTTGGGAGGCCGAGGCTGGCAGATCACAAGGTCAAGAGATCGAGACCATCCTGGCCAACATGGTGAAATCCCCATCTCTACTAAAAATACAAAAATTAGCTGGGCGTGGTGGCGCGCCTGTAGTCCCAGCTACTTGGGAGGCTGAGGCAGGAGAATTGCTTGAACCCGGGAGACGGAGTTTGCAAAGACCAGATATCATACCACTGCACTCCAGCCTGGCGCCTGGCAACAGAACGAGACTGTCTCAAAAAAAAAAAAAAAAAAAAAAAAAAAACTACCTTAGAGAAATGAGAAGAAAAGAAGAAAAGGAGAGGATCCAGCAACAGCCACATGGAAGCTCTACATAGGAATTTGGGTCTCAGGCTGAGCAGGGCAGAATCAAAGACATCACTTGTGAGCATGATGTTCAGTACATATGGAAGCAATTTCTTTTTTTTTTTTTTTTTTTTGAGACAGAAGTCTCACACTCACGCCCAGGCTGGAGTGCAGTGACATGATCTCGGCTCACTGCACCTCTGCCTCCCAGGCTCAAGCAGTTCTCATGCCTCGGCCTCCCCAGGAGCTGGGACTACAGGTGTGCGCCACAATGCCTGGTTAATTTTTGTAGTTTTAGTAGAGGCGGGGTTTCACCATGTTGGCCAAGCCGGTCTTGAACTTCCGGCCTCAAGTGATCTGCCAGCCTCGGCCTCCCAAAGTGCTGGGATTACAGACATGAGCCATCATGCCCAACCAGTATGGAAGCAATTTCTATGATCAAAATGAATTCTCATCTCAGGTTTACTTTTCTTCACTAAGAGATTACATTCTTCAAAGTTATACATGAGAAAATTTTGGCAGATTCAGTCATTTTCCTTTCATAACTTCAGAGATCCTTTAATTTCATTCCTGAATGTTGTGATTCATCATTATATAACTTTATTTATTTTCTCTATTCAACTTAATACCTCCTCTCTGCTAAGTAGTTAATCATGTATAAAACATTCACATGTTGAAATAACAAATTGATATTTCAGAGTGAAATATTTTCATCCTTCCATTCAACCCTCATATATCTTTAATGCCCCAATTTCTTTTGGGGAGGTTAGTTTTACTGAAGCAGGAAGAAGGTATGGAATATAAAGGCATAGGAGCACTTTCTATTTTATTGAAAGCCTTCTGCCACAGCACAAATATCCCAAAATAACAAAAACCTCCTTCTTAGCCAAGAGAGATATACAAAGATCAGGCAGGGCTCACAGCCCCATTATCTACTAGAAAGTACCTGCTCTTCCTGAGTGTTTATCACCAGCAGGTGAGCCTCCATTCTAGCGCAGTCCTTCTCACTCTCTTGCCAAGATGCTGATTCAGTAGAAATAAAGTAGCAGTTGGAACTAAACAGCTTCCAGTTCTTTGGGCAACAGTTCCAGGCTGTCTCTGTATTGGGAAGAGGAACACATACTCTTCCCTAGAGTGCAATATAAATAATACTTTTAAAAGTGTGTGGATTATTAAAATTAAGAGCCAAGGGAGACCACATAGAAGCTGGAACTCCCATCTCCACTCCAATGTAACCAAGAGCTCCTGCCCCTCGGGTGTCAAGGAAGCCAAGTCTACCTCAATCAGGCAGTAATGAGGAGGCAGGACCTCTTTTCTCCTGCTGAAGTGGTATCCGAAAAGGCCAGCTATTAATAAAACATGTTTAAATAAGATCCAGACTCTGAGAATATAATGCAAAAATGTCCAGAGTTCAATAGAAAATAACTCATTATACTAAGAACCAGTAAGTTTTCTAATTTAACAAAAAACAATAATCAAGACAACAAAAATGTTAGAATTATCTGACAAAGATTTTAAAGCAGCCATGATAAAAATGCTTCAATAAGGAGATACAAACAGGCTTGAAACAAATGAAAAACTAGAAAGCTTCAGCAAAGAAACAGAAGATATAAAGAAAAACCAAATGGAAATTTTATAATTGAAAAATATGATAACCAAAATAAAAAGCTCAGTGGATGGACTCAATAGCAGAATGAAGGAGATGGAGAGATTAGTGAATTGGAAGACAAAACAACAGAAACTGTCAACTGAACAACAGAAACAAACTAAACAGAAAAGGCTGGGCACTGTGGCTCACGCCTGTAATCCCAGCACTTTGGGAGGCCGAGGTGGGCAGATCACCTGAGATCAGGAGTTTGAGACCAACCTGGCCAACATGGTCAAACCCCATCTCTACTAAAAATATAAAAATTAGCTGGGCACGATGGCGCACACCTGTAATCCCAGCTACTCAGGAGGCTGAGGCAGGAGAATCGCTTGAACCTGGGAGGCGGAGGTTGCAGTGAGCCAAGATGCCACCACTGTAGCCAGCCTGGGTGACAGAGCAAGACTCTGTCTGAAAAAAAAAATAAACACACACACGTACACAAAACTAGACAGAAACAAAAATAAAAATAAACAGACCCTTGTAAAGTGACCCCAAATGTGTATATGACAAACAAAGCTGCAAAATGTATGAAGCAAAACTGATACAACTGAAAGGAGGAATTGACAAATATATAATTTTAAGTGGATACATCACCTCTCTCTTAAAAATTGACAGAACTACACAGAAAATCAGCAAGAACATAGAAGAACTTAAAAACATCATCAACTACCAGGATCTAATCCCCATTTATAGAACACTCCACCCAACAACCGAATAACCATTCTTTGTCAGTGCCCCTGGAACATATGCTAAAACAAACCACCATATCCTGGGACATTAAATAACCTCAACAAATTTAAGATTGCTGAAATCATATCATCTTCTCCAACCACAGTGAAAACAAACCAGAAATTAATAAAAGAAAGAACACAGGAAAATCTCCGTACACTTGAAACTAAACAACACACTTCTAAATAATCCATCAGTCAAAGGAGATGTCTAAGGGGAAATTTTTTAAAATCCACTGAACTGAATGAAAATGACAATACAAATTATCAAAATTCATAGGACACTGTTCTTCAATCAAAGGAACTAGGGCTCCTCAAAGAAATATCTTATTTTAGAATAGGGACATGAAATGTACAATGTGAGTCTCAAGCATTTTGCAGTCCCAGAAAGTGAGGAAGTGCTAAACGAAAACAAAAGAAAAAACATATTGTGGTGATATGTTAAAGGGTCACAGGAGTCACCAATGTCGAAAGCTGGAACTACAAAATAAAGTAGGATTGGATTGTAATTCAAAATTTAAAATAAATATCCATGAGTTGGACACATGGTGGGGAACAACACACAATGGGGCCTGTGGTGGAGGGAGCAGGTGTGGGAGGGAGAGCATCAGGAAGAATAGCTAATGGATGCTGGGCTTAATACCAGGGTGATGGGTTGATCTATGCAGCAATCACCATGGCACACGTTTACCCATGAAACAAACCTGCACATCCTGCACATGTACCCCAGAACTTTAAATAAAAGTTGAAGAAAAAAAAAATATATATATATATATATTCATGAGTACATGCAGATATAAATAAATGATTAGATAAATAAATAACTGAATGGAATAAAAGAGACAAATATCACCTGGACAAAATTTCAAATAAATTATATAGATACTTGTGATGGTTAATTTTATGTGTCAACTTATCTGGGACACAGTGCCCAGATATTTGGTCAAACATTCTGGATATTTCTGTAAGAATGTTTCTGGATGAGATTTACATTTAAATTGCTGGAGTCTGAGTAAAGCAGATTGCCCTCAATAATGTAAGTAGACTTCATCTAATCAGTTGAAGATCTGAATGGAACAAAAAGAAGACTCTGAGCAAGAGGAAATTCATTGGACTGCCTTTGGACTTCATCTGCAGCATTGGCTCTTCAAGGTTCTGCAGCAGATGGTCTTTGGACTCAAACTGCAACTTACTCCTGAGTCTCCAGCCTGCTGACCATGACCGATACCATTATCCACCCTCATGAATGGAGAGCATAACTCCCCAATCCTTAACTGTGGGCTATACCTTCCAAAGAGTGTAGTATGGAAAGCAGGGGGTGGGGAGAGGCAAAGAGTAATTTTACAGTGGAGAAACTTGATAAATACTACCTTAGTCAAGTGATCAAGATCAACATCAATAGTCAATAATCATTTTTTTTTTTGAGACGGAGTCTTGTTCTTGTTGTTCAGACTGGAGCGCAATGGCGCAATCTCAGCCCACTGCAATCTCTGCCTCTTGAGTTCAAGCGATTCTCCTGCCTCAGCCTCTTGAATGGCAGGGCTTACAGTCACCCACCACCACACCCAGCTAATTTTTTGTATCTTAGTAGAGATGAGATTTCACAATGTTGGCCAAGCTGGTCTCAAACTCCTGACCTCAGGTGATCCACCCGCCACGGCCTCCCAAAGTGCTGGGATTACAGGCGTGAACCACTGCACCCAGCCTAGAATCATTTTGATTATACATACCCTTGATATGATGTAATGAACATAGCATTTTACACCTGCAATCTTCCTCCCAAAAACCAATAATCCCAGTCTAATTATTAGAAAAACATCAAATTCTAATGGATGGACATTCTGTAATATTCCCGACCAGTACTGCTCAAAACCATGAAGGTCATCAAATATTAGGAAAATCTGAGAAACTACCATAGCAAAGAGGAGCCTAAAGAGACATGAGAACTCAATGTAATGTGTTGTTCTGGATGGGGATCCTATTACAGAAAAGAAGCATTAGGTGAACACTAAGGAAATCTGAAAATTGTGAATCTGAATTAATAATAATATGCCAATACTGGTTAATTAGTTGTAACAAATATATTCATGTAAGATGTTAATAATGGGGACAGCATGTGTGCAGAGCAGGAGTAAAATGAGATCTCTTTGTATTATATGCTCAATTTTTCTGTAAGTATAAAACTGTTCTTAAAAATCATCTATTGGCCAGGCACGGTAGCTCACTCCTGTAATCCCAGCACTGGGAGGCCAAGGTGGGAGGAATGCTTGAAGCCAGGAGTTCAAGACCAGCCTGGGCAACATGGCAAGACCCTCTCTCTACAAAAATTCAAAAAGCAAAAAAAAACAGCCAAGTGTGGTGGTGCGCACCTTTGATCCCAGCTACTGGGAGGCTGGGGTGGAGGATTACTTGGAGCCCAGGTGATCAAGGCTACTGTGAGCTGTAGTTACACTACTGTATTCTAGCTGGGGCAACAGAGTGAGACTTCATCTCAAAAATAATAATAATAATCTATTAATTTAAAAATTTTAAATAATTCGCATCCATAATAAAATCATCACCTTTTCATCAAATGGTTTTAATTGATATATGAGAAAAAAAGAAAATGTATATAGAAAATTCAGAAAGAAGCAAAGGCTGAAGAAGTCTAAAAGTAATATAACCTTTTTCACAGTTAAGCTTCTATTTTTTTTCCATAGACAAATTAGATATATGAGTATATATACAAATTTTAGGACCAGGCACAGTGGCTCATGGCTGTAATCCCAGCACTTCAGGAGGCTGAGACGAGCAGATCGCTTGAGCTTAGGAGTTCAAGACTAGGCTGGGCAACATGGTAAAACCCCATCTCTACAAAAAATACAAAAATTAGCTGAGTGTAGTGGCATGTGCTTGTAGTCTCAGCTACTCAGGAGGCTGAAGTGAGAGGATCGCTTAAGCCCAGGAGGTTGAGGCTGCAGTGAGCCGGCCATGTTCGCACCACTGCACTCTAACCTGAGCAAGAAAGTCAGACCCTGTCTCAAAAAAACAATAACGAAAGAATTTTATGTCCTATATATTTGTATATTTGTAGCTTGAATTATTGTGAGACTCAACTTCTCAGTATGATCTACCTTGGAATCTTTATTGGAAATATTGATTTGGGATCATCGCATAGTGTAGTCAGCAACTGAATTCTAGGCACATTAATTTTTACCTTCCGTGGTCCTATTTTTTTTCACACACTCCAATGTCGTATGAACCAGGTCCTTTGTAGTCTTCTTTTCAAGAAGCTGAGAATATTTTTGAAAGAAAACTGGAAAAGAGAATAAACCATTTTTTTTCCTGGTAGCATTATTACTTTGCTCCTTATCGTTACTTTCTTGTATTCTTTATTGAAACGAAACCTACAAATGCCCTATTACCTGAGTAGAAGGAAAATATTTCCCATTTTGAAACTATAGATATTTCTAGGAATAGCTAAAAGATCAGTAGTTGGAAGGGGACACAACAGTTCCATCATAATGGATCTAAAAAGATCCCACATTCTCCTTCAACACTTAATATAAGATGTATACAAAGGCTAACTCTTTGGAGGTAGGGGGATGGATGGCCATAAACACTTGTGTTGAAGGATGTGTACACCCTGGGACTTCGGAGCAGAGGGGAGAGGGGCAAATTAATTCTGAGGAGTTCTGGGTTACCTTAGAGAATGGAGAATTTACAAGAGGACATTATTTTCTTCCTCTTCTTTACATTACTCTCTCCATCCCAACTGGTTCTTACTCCTCAGCACAGCAATGCTCTCTTGTTTCTCTCAATTTAAAACTAACCCACCTCTTCCTCTAGAAACTGAACTTCTCTTTCCTCCCTACCTTTCATTTCTTCCTTGACCAATCATATTCTGGGGTTTACTTCCACCGTTTCACTAAAACCATCCCTGAAATGGATCTTCAGTAATATCCTAGGGTTACTTAGTTATCTTCCTATTTGACTTCCTTAAATGCTTGACCCCAGTTACCTCCCGCCTTAGCTCTTGGGACACTACTCTTTGCTGTTTTTGTCTTCCCTTTCTTGCTGCTGCCTCTTACACTCTTTTATAAGCTCCTTTTCCTCCATCCACCTCCTTTAAAATGTAACATTTCCCAGAGTTCCATCCTTATCCCTCTTTCTCATACTAAGTTCTCTCCCTGAGTGATATCATATATTCCCATGGCATCACCTGCTACCTCTATGTGAAGGACTTCCAAAGCTCAGCCCTCTCTCCCTAACTCCAGACAAATGAGTCTCCCAGTAGACATGCCCATTTGAGGTTCTCACAGTCATATAAAACTTAACATGCCCAAAACTTAAATCACCATCTTCCAAACCCAAACCTGCTACTGATTATATCAATTCCCTGCTTAAAATTCTTCAATTTTCTCCATGACTGTGACATTGCAAAAATGGCCACAACTTTCAACATTCCCTGTATCCACGCTGCTTTACAATGTGATTTTGCAGCTTCTTCAATCAAGAAATGAGATCTGTTTCTCCACCACCTGGATCTGGGCTGCCTGTAAGGCTTCTTTTAGCCAACAGAATGTTCAGGAGCAACTCTGCGCTAGTTCCAAGGTGAGACTTCAAAAGGCCTTGCTTACTTCCGCTCTCAGTCTTAAAAGCCTGCCCCTTGCCATGTGAACAAACCCAGGCTGGCCTGATGAATGACAAGAGAAATGTGGCCAAATCTCTCCTGCCATTCCAGCCAACATCCTCTTCCTCAGAAGCTGAGTTGCCTGTGACCAGTACCTGACCACATATACATGAGTGAATTCAGCCAGGACTGGAGGAATCTCCCCACCGACACCAGACTAAATTGCTAAGCCACAGATTTATGAGCTAAATAAATAGTTGCTATTTTAATCCACTAAGTTTTAGATCGGCTTATTAGCCAGCAAAAGATAATTGATAAAATAACTTTTAGGAGGGAAAACAATCTCAAACTCTTTATCATGATATACAGCACTCTTCATGAGCTGAGTCCTGTTTATTTCTGCCACCTACAACTTCATTTCTTAGTTCCTAACACTGTATGTTCCATCATACTTATGTTTCAGTCCAGTCACGCATACGTATGTTTCCCCAGATTCCATGCTGTCTCATATCTCTAGGTCATTCTTGGTACGCACAGCTCTAGACGTCACCTCCTCCAGGAAGCCTACCTCAGCCTCTTGCACTTATACTTCTTAGCTGTACAACACTTACCATACAATGTTACAACCACTGGTTCATTTGACCATTCTCTAAATTTCTTGAGACCAGGGACTGCGGCTTTCTTGACTCTATCTGGCGCAGTGCCTGACATCCAGTAGACAGACGATGAAATGACCAAAGGAATGAATAAAGAATCTACCAACATGTATACTGGTTTTTATGCCTTTTAAAAATTCGGAGCCAGGCGTGGTGGCTCACACCTCAAATCCCAGCACTTTAGGAGGCTGAGGCAGGCAGATTGATTGAGCCTAGGAGTTCAGGACAAGGCCGGAAAACATGAGAAAATCCTGTGTCTACTAAAAATACAAAAAAAATTAGCTGGGCATGGTGATGAACACCCGTAATCCCAGCTACTTGGGAGGCTGGGGTGGGAGAATCACTCGAACCCGGGAGGTGGAGGTTTCAGTGAGCCAAGATTGCACCACTGCACTCCAGCTTGGTTGACAAAGCAGGGGGGAAAACATCCAACAAATGCGGAAAGCCGAAGATATGCAGCAATCCACCTAATTTGCTAAATTGGCTTTTAGATCCCACACAGTCTTGAGCAGGATAGAAATAATTAGAGTAAAAGTCAGTGGAGAACTCTTCCTGAAATATTTCTTCCCATCTCCTTCTTGTCTACCTGCTGATCCCAAAACATAAGGGTGCATTCAAATGAGAGTGGCTTGATAAATGCTACCAAGGAAACACAGATTTGTCCTCACACATAGTGTCTAGTATAGAGATGATGCCACATAGATTTCACTCTATAACACAAATACATACACCCACATTTATGCTGCAGTTTCTCTAATGATAACGGATTCCATTATTTTTACAGGATAGTAACTAAATCTAGAGCAAAATTCACAACGGACTTCCATGAATTATGTCTCCCAGAGAAAATTTCATTTCAGATTTCTGAATAAACTCATTCTCAAATGTCAACTTTTAAAGGATACCCTCTCTTCATGTACAGCAGATATTGTTTACTGGCTCAGCTGGCATACTTACTGACAAAAGCAATAAAGAATGAGATTGCCATTAGCAGGAAAAGCATCAGCAGTGAGGCACAGAGCAGCTTTGGAAACCCAGCATTACTTTTGTGAGGGGCAGTCCTTGCCTTGGAAGCTGAAGAAGAAGCCAAATTAGTTTTATCAGTAATAAATTCTGCCCTCACTTCCTCTTCTTCCTCCTCCTCTTTCTCTCCCTTTTCTTGGATGACACACAGTTACTAATGGTATGACATTTGAAATCATATGAGAATAGGAATAGAAAGGATATAATCATATTCATTGTAGAAACTTTAGAAAATACATAAAAGTACAAATTCCTACAATTGAGGATAACTCTTATGCCATATAAGTTATAATATACCATATTTTGGTATATTTCTAGTAATTTTTTGAATGTATATGTACATATATGCAAATTTCCCCACATGATTGACATACCATAAATACTGATTTCTGACCTATTATTTCCTTTATTCTGTATCGTGAACATTTTTCATACTATTATATTTTCTTCTTTAACACTCTTTATTATGGTTGCATAGTATGTCAACATATATTTAAATAACAGATTGTTTCCAACTTTAAATAATGCTATCGCAAATCTTTATAATAATCCTTCATCACATCTTTAGAATGAGGTCAGTCTTTTTAGTTACCATCTCATGGTTAGGTATTACTTTCTTAAAGTTATGATATCTTGTCAAGTGATGGGGTGAAAAACTTCAGTATTATATGATAATATTTTTAGTAAAATATATATGCACATTATATGTATTTGTATGTGGAAGGTTATTCACTAAAATGTAAATTATGATTTTCTCTAGATGATAAGAGCAATAATTCATCTGTGTATCTCTAGTTAATTTTTTTATAATTAACATTAATACTTACATAATAACGAAATTATATGAAGTTTTTAAGGGGGGAAAAAATTCCCAAAGTGCTCTCCACACCTTCACAGAGGTATTTTAGAAAGCACAAATATAGTCCTGACCCTTTCCCCCATAGTTTCTTACTGTGTATATATTCTTTTCTCTCTTTTGCGCTATACTTGAGATATTACACGACACCCAAATTACCTTGCATCTACTCCCAAATGTAGCAGAGTCTGCCTCAGAGATTCAACATGCAATAGATTTTCTGATTTCAGAAAAAGTCTCCTGGAGATTTAAGAGACTTTCTTTGTGTAGACTTTCTAGTCTTTCATTTGCAATGGCCTTTTGTTTCATTTCCATCCAATACTAACAAATAGACCCTCACCACTGTCCACCCAAACTGTTTCCCTCTAACTGATCAAAAAACAAATCTCACCAATTCATCAGGACCCCCTGCATCTGGGTGGATGGTTTCAGAAGCTGTATTCAATCTCTTAACCCCAGCCTCATTCAGCCTCAGAAAACACAGGTGAATCAGAGCACTCCTTAGCTCAGAACTGGAGTTGATTTCTCTCACCTCTGTTTCTTATAGTAAGCAGAGTGGAGGCTAAAGAGAGTGGCACAAATCTTTTCTTCCCCACAATACAAATGTACACCCTGTGATGTGTATCTGCAGGCTACGCGATCTTCTGGGACTCTTGTGTTTCCCAAACATAATCAGAGAACCTGTAACTGACAATATCTATGCCTTATTCATAAACCCTCTCCTCATCCTTCATCTCATCATTCACTCTGACCCCCAGAAAATGATCTTTACCTGCAGAAGAGTTGATGCCCGAGGACTTGGATTCATTGTCAAACCTCACTTCAGCATAAGTGATTTCCGAAGTCATATTGGGAAGAGGCCTTCTGCTTTCTTCAGAAAATGTGTTCCAAATCTTTCTTAAAACATCTTATAAATGAGAACCAAACGTGGTAGTAAATTATCTGCCTCCTTTCATTCAACTAGATGAGAGCAGAGGCACCACATAGACACATATCCTCAAGAGGGTTCTCATGAGAACTAAAAATCACAATAAAAACTGAAAACCTCAGTCCACAGAGAGCCTTTCCTCGGGACCGGTAGGGTGAGAATCACAGCCCTTAAACAACTGCAAGCAAATATAATTAAAGTGGGAACCCAGACGGTTGCGGAAAGAAATAGGAAGGAAAAAAAAAGGAACCAAGCAATTAGAGAAGTCTTTCTTGAAAACCATGTTCCTCACTGGTAAAAAATCAATCTGTGTGTTTCCGCATACAAATGTAACTACTGTTGGCGAAAAAACCTGAACAAAGACTTGTGTATGTTGCACTCATCTCATCATTTTTGGCTGATCAGGCAACTTTTGCTTGCAGTTGTTTAAGGGCTGTGATTCTCACCCTACTGGTCCTGAGGAAATGCTCTCTGTGCACTGAGGTTTTCAGTTTTTATTGTGATTTTTAGTTCTCATGAGAGCCGTCTTGAGGATATGTGCCTATCTGGTGCGTCTGCTCTCATCTAGTTCAATAAAAGGAAGTAAATAATTTACTACCATGTTTGGTACCACATTCTAAGAGTATCATTGACACAAAACTCACAAGTCAACCTCCACACCTTGAAGAGTCAGTTTCCTCTAGCATGGTGGGGAAGGCAAAGTTTAAACCCCATGCCTTCTGAAGCTGCTCCTCCATACTCTCTGTGTTTCCTTATTGGTAACTAACTCTATCAAGGGTCTGCATTCATCTTGCTAGAACCTCCAGAACTCCAGAAAGCAGCTCCCTTTATTGGATGTTGGAAAAGAGGGAAGGCCAGCCTTTATTCCATGCTTCCCTAAAAGCAACTGCTTTTAACCCCCACACCACCTCCAATATATATGACGATTTTTCAACAGTTAGGATAAGTAACTAGAATCACATTATAGAAGGGAATAAACTTAAAGTACTAAATATGACTTTTTCCAAAGTCCTAAAGGAAAACACTCCAAATATTAAATCCTCACGTGGAATCTCTCCATAGATATGCTCTCCGCTCACACCTGGATTCTCTGCCCTCAACTCTCCACAAATGATCCTCCTTTTAATCTCTCCCAGCTAATTCCTTTTCCTGCATGACACACACGCACACATGCATGCACACACACACACACCTCTACATTTCTGTATTATTTCTATATCTAAATACGTTGAACAACATGAGTTCACATTAATTCCTCTAATTCCAATCTAATACCACAGGTTTCATTCTAATTTTCTCCCTTTCCACATTCCTAACTCCTTTCTGTGACAGTAAGAAACCTGCTTTCATTGCCTTTCACTTATTCCTTATTTGATCAATCTCCTGGATGTTGTCAGTCTCCACCTGCTAACATGCCCCTCTCTTCCTAGTTGGGCTCTGACTCCCCGTTCCAAGCCACCATTCCCTGCGCTGATGCCCTCCCTCCTCACTCTGTTTAAGGGTGCTGTCAAGGACCAGCCCACTCCCCACCCCGATGAACATCCCCCTACAAGCATCCTTCTCACCCCGCCGAGGTTCTGACTCCGGGTGCTAGGCCACTCCTCTGCAGGAAAGCCCTCCTCACTCTGCTTACACTCTGATTCCTGATGCTGGTCCCCTAGTCACCACTTAGATCCCCTTAGGCTCTAACACTCCACACAAGGTCACTCCTATGGGTGGAGGGGGTCTGACTTCCTCATTGGGCTATCCTACCACATGGACCACCTCCTTATCCTGCCAAGTTTCTGAAACCCACACCAAGTCTACCCTCTGCATAGACACTTTCTTCATCCTGCTTAAGCTCTGACACTCCATGCAGGTCCTCCATCCCCCAGCAATAATTCCCATCTCACCCTACTTAGGATGTGAGTCCCCTCACTGGGCTACCCCACCACATTGACACCCTCCTTATCATGCTTGCTCTCTGAAACCCACCCCAGGTCTAACCTCTGCAAGGATGCTCTCTCTCTTCATCCTGTTTAAGTGCTGAGTCCCACCCCCACTGGGCCAACACTAAGTCTGAGCGTCCTCCTCACCCCTCCTACATGCTGATGTCCATACCAGCCTCCCTCTAGAGAACTCTGCTCACCATTTGCAACTCTGACTCCCTACAGAAGGTCACCTCATGCATGGATGCCCTCCTCACCCTGCCTGTGCTCCAACTCACTGCACCTGACTGTCCCACCACATAGATGCTTTCTTGACCTCTCAGGCTCTGACCTCACATATCAGGCTTCCTCTACTGTAGATACCCTCCTCAATCTTCTTAGCCTCTGATACCCTGCACCAGGCCATTGCCAGGAATGGACATCTGCTTGTCCTGCACAGGCTCTGGTTCTCCATGCCGGAACACTTTCCCACCTCCGCAGGGATCTTCTTCTCACTCTGCTTGGGCTCCAGCACCACCAGCAAGCCAACAGCCTGAACAGTCACCCTTCTTACCCTGCTAAAGCTCTCACCCTGTGCCAGACCACTGCTGTTCTCCCAGCCACCCCACCATAGACACCTACCTTGTTCTGCCTAAACTGCTACTGCTTTATTTAGAATCAAATTATGTAGTAAGGAAAGGGAAAGGGGAAAGTTCTCCACAATTAATGATTGGACCTAACTAGCACTGGCACATAGACAGGTATACATGCACACATAGTCCCTGAAATAATGATCATTGATTTTCAGAGGCTTTATAATCTAAGCTCATAATTAGAAAGCAAAATATATTCCTAAAATTATAGCTGTCTCCCTGGAATAAGTCACATTATAACTGGATTACACTGTTTCACCAACAACCCCAAAATCCAAGTGGCTTACAACAACAAACAGGTATTTCTCACTCACATTACACATGGACTTAGGGTCAGCTTGGAGTTGACTGCAACTCCAAGTGTTTTCTCATTCTTGGAGCTGATATTACAGAATAGCTCCTCATAAGCTGAACCATGTAGTAGCATCCTTTATTCAGATAACGTGTACATTGTATTCGCTCGGATTCTGTTGGCCAGTGCAAGTTACCTGGACAAACCTGTAAGCAAGACAGGGAAATATACTTTGTCTACAGAAAGACATGTCAAGGGTATCAAAGTTTAATCCTTTCACAAAGGAGAACATAAACATTTGGAAACGATAATAGAATCTACCCCCTTATCCCTTTAAATTATTTATCCAAGAGGTCTCTTGGGAAGTGATCACCAAAATGGGGCACAAGTACCTTAGGCAGCATAAAAGAGGATCTGCTAAGGCACAGAGATAAAACACTAAAACATCTGTTTATATGTATTTAAAATTTTAAGGAAGATAAGCTTTACTAGTATTAACATGCTGTAATCCCAGCAATTTGGGAGGCCAGGTGGGTGGATCACCTGAGGTCAGGAATTCAAAACCAGCCTGGCCAACATGATGAAACCCTGTCTCTACTAAAAATACAAAAATTAGCCCGGTGTGGTGGTGGGTGCCTGTAATCCCAGCTACTTGGGAGACTGAGGGAGGAAAATCTCTTGAACCCGGAAGACAGAGGTTGCAGTGAGCCAAGATCGTGCCACTGCATTCCAGCCTGGGCAACAGAGCAAGACTCCACCCTTCTCCCCCCACAAAAAAAGCCCAAGCAACCCCAAGGGAAAGAATGTAAGAACTGTAGAGTAGAATAGTTGCTTTTAATGGCACTGGACAATCCAAAGGAAGAGAATAACAAACTCAAAGGATCCTAAATTCTTAACCGAAGGTAAAAACTGAAAACTAGAATTTCTATAACAATATTAAAAAGAATTCTTTTTTTCCCCCCCTTTAAAAATGTTAATGGACAGGAAATGGTGTAGAATAACTGCCAAGTCACATAAATTAACTTTTTCGTTAATGTTTGTGATCCCGGAAAGAACACATTGTCAGTCGATGCAAACTGCTTGGGCATTTTCATCAGTCGTTGTCTGGGCACATGACTGAGGGTGGGCCACGGACCCATCTTTACTTGGTCCAGAAAGAAAAGCCGCTGCCATGTAAGGCAGGCTTCAGATTTCCATCGTACTCCGGCTTGGGCTCTGGTCTTGGTCTTGAGTGATAGGGATTCTCTGGTAAAGACCCATCTGTTTTCACTTTGGTGACCTTTGACAGTTCTCCCAGGTCAGGCCGCACCCAGCCCAGTTTGTCCAGCACACACTCATCAAACTTTGCCTGCTGTTTGCGACAGTGACGAAATATCTGCTTGCCGGCATAATCAATGCAGGTCCAATATTCTGTAACAGGCTCTGCGCAGTGACGTTTTATCTGCCTAAAGAAGTCCAAAGCACACTCGTTGACCAGCTTGCCTTCCTCTAAACACCGCCTCGGACCTTTCTCTTCCCAGCGGCAGAGCATAAACTCCTTGTTGGGCTTATCACACTGAGCTCCATAGTGACGCGCCGCAGCTTTAAGCACAGCAGAACTGACTTTCGCCTCTTCCACTTTCAGCTCCTCTAGAGTGGGCAGCTCCACTACCCCCGGCATGATTGCTGCAGCCCTGACCCCGACGAGGAGCCCTCGGCCGCCATCGCCCCCGTCTCCTTGAACTCCCCTTTCGACCGCCAAGAGCCACAGGGCACCTGCGCATCAAAAAGAATTCTTTATTGCTTGTAGCTATACGCTGCAAAGGCCAAAAACCAAAGTTTTAGTTGGAATCTACAGTTAAAAATTGCAAATTCTATTGAATTCAAGCTTTGCTATGTCTCTTAAGGGAAAACTAGAGGCTTGATGGTGATAAAATGTGATCTCAAGAACTGATCAAGAAATATATGGAGAATACCCACATATTTCCCAAAGCATCACAAGCACTCCAAGTCCACGAAGTTTCCTATCCCCACAAAAGCAGCAGATACAGTGAGAGCCTGAAGTCACCCTCCAGTTATTTCCCAAATTGCTGTTGTCCAGAATCCCCACTGTCTCCGTGACCTGTGAAATAAGGTCCATTATGACAAAAAGCCAAATTGAAGCTCCTGAACTTCCCCTTCCTAGCAAAATAAAATCAAAAGCAGTAAAGCATCTATAATGAAATCACAAAAATTAGTACCACTAGCAAAGGATTCAAAACTGAAGCATAAGCAATTCCTATTATATTCCTGATTTAATTCCCTCATCTTGCCAATACAGATGGGTCAAAAAGAATGGGAGTAGATGGTCACAAATTTACTCAGAGGGTGACTCCAATTTTAGCTGCTTTCTAAACTGACTGCTTTCCAAAGTACTGTGTTGACTAGAGCAAGTCAATACAGACTTGGCCCTTAATATATACCTATTAATGGCCAGATACAGTGGCCATTGCTCCCTGAGGACTTAGAAAAGGCAAATGCAAAACCACTCCAAAGAAATATTTCCACAACCCAGGTGAAAAAGGATTGCCTGTGAGGAAAACACACACTAAAGACAAACCCACAACTAAAACTTAAACACATGACAACACATGAGAAAAAAAAAGATAGTAAATAAATGTGTTCAAAGAGTACAATCTCACTGTAGTAAGAAAAATGCATATGCTTTTCACCGAATATATTAACTAAATATACAAATATTAACTAAATATCTTTTAAATAATATGTTGACAAAGTAAACAGAGAAGGAAATAGTCTCAGGATTTATATTAAGTATATAAGCTAGGCAGAAGATAATACAGCAACAAATCTATCAAAGTTTTAAATGTTGGGAGAGGGAGGAAGGGAGGCAAAGGTTGAAAAACTATTGGTTACTATGCTCACTACCTGAGTGATGGGATCAGTCATATCCCAAACTTCAGCATCACACAACATACCCACATAACTAACCTGCACATTTACCCCCTGGGTCTAAAAAAAAAGTTGAAATTTTTTTTTATTTTAATTAATCACATTTCACCCACAAGTCCATTTCTGGGGAATCTATCCTTTAAATTTTTCATTTTACATATATGTAAAAGATGTTCAGTATAAAATTTAGTGTCAAAAATGTGGGAAATGTTACTATCAATGAGGACAGAGGCTAAATATATTATAGTACATCCATACATTAGAGAGCCTGAATAGTTCTAAGCACAAACCAAACATAAGTAAAGACAAATGCATGGGCAAAGAAAGAACTTTAAAACCTTATTAATTTTTAAATAATTATATAAATAATTTACATGTAATTTTTATTTTATTAAAGGATCTTTGCATAGGCAGATACACACAGAGAGAGAATGCTTTAAAAGATGTCTAGAAGGCTGGTGCAGTGGCTCACCCCTGTAATCCCAGCACTTCGGGAAGCCGAGGCAGGTGGATCACCTGAAGTCAGGAGTTCAAGACCAGCCTGGCCAACATGGTAAAACCCTGTCTCCACTAAAAATACAACAATTAGCCAGGCATGGTGGCATGCACCTGTAGTCCCAGCTACTCGGGAGGCTGAGGCAGGAGAATGGCTTGAACCTGGGAGGCAGAGGTTGCAGTGAGCCAAGATTGCGCCACTGCACTCCAGCTTGGGCAACAGAGCCAGACTCCGTCTCAAAAAAACAAACAAAAAAAGACGTCTAGAAAAATGCATACAAAATCATCGACAATAGTTGACTTTGCAGAAAGGACTGAGGAGAGAAAAGGGCAAGAAAGGGGGGCGCTCACACTGTTCTATATACTTTATCATGTCTTTATCATGTGTCAAACATTGAATTCGAAGTTAAGGGATAGTGGAAGAAAGGGACGTGATTCCTACTTTTAAAATACATAAATTTCAATACAGTGGAAGAAGCCTAAGACCCAGTTACACATTGTCCAGTGGTGGCACAAAGGAGAAAGAAGAGATGGTTTCTGCTTGAGTTTATGAGAAAAGGTTCTATAGTAGATGAATAGGAACTTAGGAAAAAAGTATTTGAGGCAGAAAGACCAGAGCATACAAAGGCACTGTAGTATGAAATAGTGCAACATATAATTTAGATCAGTCTTGCTGGAATATTAATATGAATATGGAGGTTTCCTTTTCATAAAATGAAGGTGCAGAGGTAGCTACAATCAATTCATTAATTATTATCTTTGACACTAGCATATTGTCACTTTAGGTACAAATTAGTAAAGTCGTTTAACCTTTCTATGCTTGTTTCCTCATCTGTGAAATATGGATAACCATACTACCCATCCCAGAGGGTAAGAACTAAGAACTCTCAGAAGTGAAGGGGGAGGGGAAGCAAAAAAAAAAAAAAAGACCTCTCAGAAGTAAGAATCCCAGGGGGTTGTGTGAAGATTGAATGAGACAATCATTATAAAGCACTTAACTAGTTCCTAGCAAATCATCAGTGCTCAAAAAATATAGGATAAGAAGGCAGTTGGTTTGGGTTTCTGTGAAAAGGTATATAGTATAAAAGCTATAAAAGGGGTTGAGCAGGATTACAAAGAGAGAATAAGGAGTTAAATCCTTACTATAGAATCAGTCTGAAACATGTCTCAGAAACATGTCTCCCTACCATTCCTTACTCCCCATTTCTCCTCTATCAGATGACTCTTCCTACTTCTTGCCCCAATCTTGGGCATCTGCCTCACTTCCAAGACAATAAAAAAAGAACTCCTGTCATTTTGCTTTTACGCCACCAAATTACACACCTGGAGAGCCAGAATTAGAAGCAGTAGTAGTACCAGCAGCAAATATTTAAATGGAGCTGACCATATTCCAGACCCTGTTCTAGGCACTTTAATTATATATTTATTTTTCAGTGACAGTGTCTCATTGTCACCCAGGCTGGAGTGCAGTGGCACCATCATAGTTCACCGTAACCTCAAAATCCTAGGCTCAAGTGATCCTCCCACCATAGGCTCCCAAAGCACTGGGGTTACAGGAGTGAGCCACCATGCCTGGCTAAGCAATTTAATTTTTAAATTTATTTTACAGTCACAATATTCCATAGGTACTATTCTCATTTTGTATATGAGGAAACTGAGGCAAACAAAGTTTAATTAATTTTTCCATGGTCAAAAAGCCAGTAAGTGACAGAGACAAATTTTGTATCAAGGTAGTCTGTCTTCTCCCAAATCCATGTTCCTGACCACTACTCTTTACTGCCCATTAATCCTCTATGATGGGTGGAGATGGGAGGAGGGGGGTGTCATTAAAATTAAGTATATTCCCCATTCAAATATTTATTGAAGTATTAAAGTATGAAGAAGAGATCATTAAGTACTTCATTTTCTGCCTGCCCAAAACAGCTATCTTTCTACATTCTCAACAAACTTTAGATCAGTTACAGGCTTAGACTCCATAGATTAAATGCCCCAGCCAGTCTTCATCTCTTTCTTTTTAAATGCTTCCCCTGTTCTCATCCCGTCTTAGATTGTTGAAAAAATAATAAAAAATAAAAAAACAAATGCTTCCCCTGCCACCAGCAGTCTGAGCAAATTCCTACAACTGCTTCAGTTGCTAGGAGGAGCATGCCCTCTAGTGGTCCCATGCCAATATGTAGCCAGATGCAGCACCCACACAAAGTGCTTCAATGACATTTTTTCCCAATAATAGGTACGTTGGCAGAATACACGTAATAGAAACAAAGAAAATGTTGAAAAACAAACCAAAGAATCCATCGTGGGTCTTATGGCATTATTTTAATTGAGGGGATGATGTTATCCCTAGATTGATGGGGCAGAACATGAAGTCACAATGGGCAATCATTTTACTACTGGCTCAGATGCAGGCAATTTAAGTATATCAGTGCTTTTTTGAAAACATACCAGCCTGTATTGTATGTCTTTGAAAAGAAACCTAAATACAGCGGGCATGGTGGCTCATGCCTGTAATCCCAGCACTTTGGGAGGCTGAGGTGGGCGGATCACGAGGTCAGGAGTTTGAGACCAGCCTGGCCAATAATGGTGAAACCTCGTCTCTACTAAAAATACACAAATTAGCCAGGTGTGGTGGCATGCACCTGTACTCCCAGCTACTCGGGAGGCTGAGGCAGAAGAATTACTTGAACTCAAGAGACGGAGGTTGCAGTGAGCTGAGATTGCGCTACTGCACTCCAGTCTAGGTGACAGAGCAAGACTCCCAGCAAAATTTTGAAATAAATGTCAAACAACAAAAATGCTATGAAAAACATCACAAGCCTATACAAACCCAGGCTAAGGACCCACAAGTAAATAAAATTCTCCCTCATTCCTTCCTTTGAATATGTGATTGATGGAGAATATGTGATTGATGGAGAACTCCTGAACATGAGTCCTATAGTCACGTGTATATTTTCTTCATGTACAATTGAGAGGCAATAAAAGAAATGGTTTTTGAAAAGGCTACCAAAAAAACAAAACATGGGCAAAGTGCACTGCAACCTTAGCCACTTATAATTAAAATGAGACAGTAAGATACCAAATGTATCATCAACTCTACTACATGATACCTAGTGTTCCTTCCCCAGGCCAAAAAGTCTACGTGCCAAAGTAAAATCTGTCTTCATCACTACTTACTTGGCTCTCTCATATTTACTAAAGCACAAAAATGAGATTTTCTCCACTCAAAAATATACAATTACACAGAAATTAAACAACCTGCTCCTGAGTGACTTTTGGGTAAACAATAAAATTAAGGTGGAAATCAAGAAATTCTTTGAAACTAATGAGAACAAATATACAATATACTAGAATCTCTGGGACACAGCTAAAGCAATGGTTAACAGGGAAATTTATAGTGCTAAATGCCTACATCAAAAAGTTAGAAATAGCTCAAATTAACAACCTAACACCACTCCTAGAGGAACTAAAGAAACAAGAGCAAATGAATCCCAAAGCTAGCAGAAAGCAAGAAATAACCAAAACCAGAGCTGAACTGAAGAAACTGAGAAACAAAAACCCATACAAAAGATCGAGAAATCCCAGACTTTGTTTTTTAAAAGAACAAATAAGATTGATAGACCACTAGCTAGACTAATAAAGGAGGAAAAAAACCCCAGAAGATCCATATAAATACAATCAGAATGACAAAAGGGGCATAACCATTGGCCCCACAGAAATGCAAAAAAACCTTCAGAGACTATTATGAACACCTCTATGCAGAGAAACTAGAAAACCTACAAGAAGTGGATAAACTTTTGGAAACACGCAACCTCCCAAGATTGACCCAGGAAGAAACTGAATCTCTGAAGAGACCAATAACAAGTTCTGAAACTGAGAATAAAAAGCCTCCCAACCAGAAAAGGCCAAGGACCAGATGGATTCACAGCCAAATTCTACCAGATGTATAAAAAAGAAGTTCCTGCTGAACTATTCCTACTGTTCCAAAAAGCCTAGGAGGAAGTACCCACCACTAACTCATTCTATGAAGCCAGTATCACCCTGATTCCAAAACCTGCCAGAGACAGAAAAAAAAAAAGGAAGCCAGGTCAATATCCTTGATGAACATAGATGCAAAAATCCTCAACAAAATACAAGCAAACCAAATCCAGTAGCACTACCAAAAAGTTAATCCACCATTATCAAGTAGGTTTTATCTCTGGGATGCAAGGTTGGCTCAACATACACAAATCCATAAATGTGATTCACCACATAGACAGAACAAAAAACAAAAGCCACACGATCATCTAAATAGACGCAAAAAAAGGCTTTCAATAAAATTCAACATCCCTTCATGCTAAAAACCCTCAACACACTAGGCATTGAAGGAATATACCACAAAATAATAAGAGCCATCTATGACAGATCCACAGCCAATATCATACTGAACGGGCAAAAGCTGGAAGCATTAAGAACTGGAACAAGACACGGATGCCTACTCTCACCATTCCTATTCAACATAGTACTGGAAGTCCTAAGCAGGACCATCAGGCAAGAAAAAGAAATAAAAGTTATCCAAATAGTAAGAGAGGAAATCAAATCATCTGTTTGCAAATGATATAATTCTTTACCTAGAAAACCTCATAGTCTCTGCCAAAAAGCTCCTAGATCTGATAAACAACTTCAGTAAAGTTTCAGGATAGAAAGTCAATGTACGAAAATCCAACATCCAAGCTGAGAGTCAAATCAAGAACATAATTCTAGTCACAATAGCCACAAATAAAATAAAATAAAATAAAATACCTAAGAATACAGCTAACCAGGGAGGTGAAAGATCTCTACAACAAGAATTACAAAACACTGCTCAAAGAAATCAGAGATGACATGAACAAATGGAAAAATACTCCATGCTCATGGACAGAAATAATCAATATTGTTAAAATGGCCATACTGCCCAAAGCAATTTACAGATTTGAAGCTATTCTTATCAAACTACCAACGACATTCTTTACAGAATTTTTTTTAAACTATTCTAAAATTCATATGGAACCAAAAAAGAGCTCAAATAGCCAGGTCAATCCTAAGCAAAAAGAACAAAGCTGGAGGCATCCTGTTACCTGACTTCAAACTATACTACAGGGCTACAGTAACCAAAACAGAATGGTACTGGCACAAAAACAGACATATAGACCAATGGAACAGAATAGAGAGTCCAGAAATAAAGCTGCACACCTCCAACCATCTTATCTTTGACAAAGTTGACAAAAACAAGCAATGGAGAAAGGACTCCCTATTCAATAAATGGTGCTAGAGTAACTGGCTAGCCATACGGAAAAGATTGAAACTGGACCCCTTCCTTATACCACAGACAAAAATCAACTCAAGATGTATTAAAGACTTAAATGTAAAACATAAAACTATAAAAACCCTGAAAGAAAAACTAGGAAATATCATTCTGGACATAGGAATGGGCAAAGAGTTCATAAAGAATATGCCAAAACTGTGACAAAAACAAAAACTGACAAATGAAACATAATTAAACTAAAGAGCTTCTGCAGAGCAAAATAAACTATTCACAGGTTAAACAGACAACCAACAGAATGTGATAATATATTTGTAAACTATGCATTTGACAAAGGTCTAATATCCAGACTCTATAAGAACTTAAGCAAATTAACAAGCAAAAAACAACCCCATTAAAAAGTGGGCAAAGGACAAGAACAGACACTTTTCAAAAGAAGACCTGTGGCCAAAAAGCATATAAAAATTTGCTTAACATCACTAATCATTAGAGAAACACAAATCAATTGGACTGGTACAACTTGAACAAGAAAAAGAGAGAGAAACACAAATCAAAACCACAGTAAGATACCATCTCACACGCGTCAGAATGGCTATTATGAAAAAGTCAAAATAACAGCTGTTGATGAGGCTGCAGAAAAAAGGGAACACTTACACACTGCTGGTAGAAACATAAATTAGTTCAGCCATTGTAGAAAGTAGTATGGTGATTTCTAAAAGAACTTAGAACTACCATTCAACCCAGCAATCCCATTATTGGGTATATACCCAAAGGAATATAAACCATTCTGTCATAAAGACACATGCATGCCATGTGTCTATATTCACTGCAGCACTATTCACAGTAGAAAAGTCATGGAATCAACCTAAATGCCCATCAATGGTAGACTAGATAAAGAAAATGTGGTGAATATATATACCCTATGGAATACTATACAGCCATAAAAAAAGAACATGTCCTTGGCAGCAACAAAGATAGCGCTGCTGGAATAGAAAACCAAATACCACATGTTCTCACTTTTGAATGAGATCTAAACCTTGAGTACATATGGACACAAAGAAGGGACCAACAGATATTGGGTCCCTGAGCAGGGAGGGTGGAGGAGGGAGAGGATTGAAAAACTACCTATCAAGTACTATGCTTATTACCTAAGTGACAAAATAATCTGTGCATCCAACCCCCACGACATGCAATTTACCTATATAATAAATCTACATATGTACCTCTGAACCTAAAATAGAATTATTTTAAAAAAAAAAGAAAAGGTTGGCCAGGCACAGTGGCTCATGCCTGTAATCCCAGCACTTTGGGAGGCTGAGGCAGGTGGGTCACAAGGTCAGGAGATTGAGACCATCCTGACTCACATGGTGAAACCCCATGTCTTCTAAAAATACAAAAAATTAGCTGGGCCTAGTGGCACACGCCTGTAGTCCCAGCTACTCAGGAGGCTGAGACAGGAGAATCACATGAACTCAGGAGGCAGAGGTTGTAGTAAGCCAAGATTGCACCACTGCACTCCATCCTGGGCAACAGGGCGAGATTCTATCTCAAAAAAAAAGCTAGGGGAGCAGGGAAACACCAAAAATATGGTGGAGAAGGCAGGGATGGTTTGATTGTTTCTTGAAGAAAATCCATTGGCCTGTATTAGGATTCATGGAGAAGCCATAGGCTTTGATATGCACAGCGACACCCAATTGGCTTGATTTATAATTATGACCAGAGAAAGAGAAACCAATTCATTTGCAAGGCATAAACTACTAGAGGAAAAATGAGGAAAATGCACTGGAGTGACAAAAGGAAAATGTAATTGAATTTAATCTGAGGTGACTTACAATTCAATGTAAGACCAAGCATTTGTCACAACTGGTGTATCTCATCTAGAAAACATTTAAGGTAATAGACTGCCCTTACTAAAATATACTGACCTGGAAAAAAAAAGAAATGAGATTTTCTGCAACTATGACAAAGCATATAAGGAATATTTAAGTCATGTAACTAGGAGCAACCCAAACGAAAATGAGTAAAAGACAGAAAACACTCAACTTACTGACTTCTAGACCCCCCTCACTGAAATCACTGTTAATTCCACAGATGCTTAATGAGCATCTACTATCGAGAAAGGTGTATGGGAAGTACTGCGAGTACATAAAAATGAAGACGTGGTCTTTATATTCAAAGAGCTTAAAACAAGTGACGAAAAGAATTTCAACAGCAACACTCCCCACCCCCTTGTCCCCCAAATGAACAGATCACCTTTCAGACTGGAAGGATAGGTAAACATTTCATGAAGTAGTATTTGGGCTAGCATTACACAATGGGAAGGACCTCAACAGGCAGGTATAAAAGGGAAGGTATTCTAGGCAGAGGGAATTTTAATTTAGCAAGCATTCAATACTTGTGGCATATGAAAAATGACTACTAGTGCTTAAGTTCATTAAAGCATATTGTTAGTCAATGGGAAAACTGAGTGGAAGATGAAATGATATTTTGGACTTTATTCTATAAGCAAAGAAGGATTAATAAAGGCAATTAATAGGAGAGCAAAAAAACATGAGCAGAGCTTTGTTTCACAAAGATTATTCTGGGGGCAACATGTAAGCTGAATCAGAACTAAAAAAGCCATTGGCAAGCAGACTGCCTAGGAGGTTATCAGAATGGAGGAAGTGAGGAGTAATACAGGCTCACATTATAACAAGACCAGTAGTATCAAGTATAATTAAGGGGAGTTGAGCGAGAAAAGTGATGGTCCACATTTTTTTCCCAAACAAAAACCTAAAGCCTAAGATATACCTCTACCAATAGCAGTGCCTCAGAATCTCAGTAATGATAAGAAAGGACACAGTTCAGGAAGTTACCTAAGCCCAACTATAAGAAGGCAAAAGCAGGAGGTAATCAGAAGCTCTGAAGAAAGCAGTATGTGTTTTACATATATATATATTCCAGCTTTATTGTGGTATGATTGAAAAATAAAAATTGTGTACATTTAGAATATACAATATAATATTTTAATATATGTATACATTGTGAAATGATTACCACAATCAGGCTAATAAACATATCCATCACCTCACATAGTAACTTGTGTGTCTGTGTGGTGAGAACACTTGAGATCTACTCTTAGCAAATTTCAGGTATGCATTATTATTAACTACAGTTACCACGCTATACATTAGGTCTCAGTGCTTATTCATCTTATAGCTGAAGGTTTGTACCCTTTGACCACCATTTCCCTTCTTCCCCCACCTCCCAGTCCTGGGTAACCATAATTCTACTCTTTCTATGCGTTTGACTTTTTTTAGATTCCACTTGTAAGATGATGTATTATTTATCTATGTCTGGCTTATTTCATTTAGTGTCTTCTGCAAGCAAAGACAATTTTATTTCTTCCTTTCTGATATGAATGCCTCTTATTTCTTTTTCTTGCCTAATTGTTCTGGCTAAGTGTTCCACTACTATGTTGAATAGAAGTAGTGAGTTGGCATCCTTGTCTTCTTCCTAAATTAGAGGAAAAGCTTTCAGTTTTTCACCATGGAAGATAATGTTAGTTCTGGGCTTGTGATATATGGCCTTTATTTTGTTGAAGTAAGTTCCTTCTATATCTAATTTTAAGGTATTTATCATAAAAGAATATTGAATTTAGCTAAATGTTTTTTTTGCATATATTGAGATGACATGGCTTTTGTCCTTCATTCTGTTAAGGCAGTTTATCATATTTATTGATTTGTGTGTGTTGAACCACCCTTACATCCAAGGGATAAGTCCCACTTGATCATGGTGTATAATCTTTTAATGGGCTCTCAAATTCAGTTGGCTAGTATTTTCTTGAGGATTTTGCATCTATGTTTATCAGGAATAGTGGGATGTAATTTTCTTTTCTTGTCGTGTCCTTACCTGGCTTTGGTATCAGGGTAATGCTGATCCTCTAAAATGAGTTTGAAATTATTCCCTCCTCTTCAATTTTTTGGAAGAGTTTGAGAAAGATTGATATCGGTTCTTTTATTTAGGTAGGAGAAAAGGCATATAAATTGCATTTATTTCTGCTCTGGTCTTTGTTATTTCTTTCTGCTAACTTTGGGCTTTTGCTAGTTCCTGTAGGTGTAACATTAGGTTGTTTCTTTGAGATGTTTTTTTCTTAATGTAGGTATTTAGCACTATAAATGTCCGTTTAGAACTCCTTTTGCTGCATCCCATAAATTTTGATATGCTGTGTTTCCACTTTGTCTCAAGCTTTTTTGATTCTTTGACCCATCAGTTGTTCAGGAAACTTTTTAATTTCCACATGTTTGTGAATGTTCTGGTTTTCATCCTGTTATCGATTTCTAATTCCATACTATTATAGTCAAAAGATACTCAGCATGATTTCAATCTTAAATTTGTTAAGACTTGTTTTGTGACCAAACACATTTATACTGGAGAACATCCGATATGCACTTGAGAAGCATGTGTATTCTGCTGCTGTTCAATAAATGTTATGTATATGTCTCTCGGGCTTATTTTGTCTAAAGTGCAGTTCAAGTTCAAGGTTTCCTCTTTGATTCTGTCTGACCTATCCATTGTTGAAAGTGGGGTATTCTATTGCTGTGTATTTCCCACTTCAAGTCTGTTAAGAGCGCTGCTCTGCCATTCTTTCATTCCTTTACTTTCTTAATAAACTTGCTTTCACTTTTTAAAAAATCTGTTACTTGCTTTATATATTTTGATGCATATATAATTGTTATACCATCTTGATGCATTTGCCTCTTTGGGCCAGGCACAATGGCTCACGCCTGTAATCCCAACGCTCTGGGAGGCCAAGGTGGGTGGATCTCTTGAGGTCTGGAATTCAAGACCAGCCTGGCCAACATGGCAAAACCCCATCTCTACTAAAAATACAGAAATTACCCGGGCATGATGGCATGTGCTTGTAGTCCCAGCTTCAGGAGGCTGAAAGCAGGAGAATCGCTTGAACCCAGGAGGCAGAGGTTGCAGTGAGCTGAAACTGTACCACTGCACTCCAGCCTGGGTGACAGAGGGAGACTCCGTCTCAAAAAAAAAAAAAAAAAAAAAAAAAGAATTTACCTCTTTGACATTTATGTAATGATCTTGTGTCTTGCTCTTGCTACAGCTTTTGACTTAAAGTCTATTTTGTCTGAAATACATACAGTATTCCCCCTTTATCCTCAAGGAATACATTCCAAGATTCTCCATTGATGCCTGAAACCACAGATGGTGCTGAAACCAATATACAGTATATATTTTCCTATATATACACACCTATGATAAAGTTTAATTTATAAATTAGGCACAGGAAGAGATTAACAATAACTAATAATAAAATAAAATAATTATAACAATATGCCAGAGTTACTATTCTTGTGCTCTGGGGCTACTAAGTAAATAAAATAAGGGTTACTTGAACTTATACAAGCTTTGCAATACCACAACAATCTGATAACTGAGAGGACTACAAAGTGACAGATAGGTAGGTAATGTATACAGCATAGATACATTAGAAAAAGGGTTGATTCACATCCAGGACAGGGCAAAGTGGGATGGTGTGAGACTTCACCACACTACTCAGAACGGTGTGCCACTTTTAAACGTATGAATAATTTTCAAAGCATGGTTGACTGCAGGTAACTGAAAGCTACCCCTGCTCTTTTGGTTCCCATTTGCATGAAATCTCTTTCTCCATGTCTCACTTTCAGTCTGTATGTGTCCTTAAACGTGAAGTAAGGCTCTTGTAGGCAGAATACAGTTGAGTCTTGTTTTTTTGATCCACTTAGCCACTCTGTGTTTTGATTGGAGAATGTAATCCTTTTTGTATTCAAAATAATCATTAAACGTAAGGACTTCCTACTGCCATTTTTTAAATTGTTTCCTGATTGTTTTGTGGCCCTTTGTTCCTTTCTTCCTCTCTTGCTCTCTTCCTTTATTTGATGATTTTCTGTAGTCCTTTGATGGTTTTATCTTTTGTGTACCTACTATAGGTTTTCGTTTTGTGGTTACGTGAGGTTTATTTAACACTTTTTAACAGTCTATTTTAAGCTGATCACTTAAATCACATACAAAAACTCTAACCTTCCCTCCCACATACATTTTTTTTTTCTTATATTAGAGACAGGGTCTCACTATGTTGGCCAGGTTGGTCTTGAACCTCTGGTTTCAAACAATCCTCCCGCCTCAGCCTCCCAAAGTGCTAGGATTACAGGAGTGAGCCACCACACCCAGCTGCATTTTGTTTTTGATATCACTTTTCATCTTTTTATACTATGTATCCATTAACAAATTATTGTAGCTATAGTTTTATACTTTTTTTTTTTTTGAGACGGAGCCTCACGATCACCCAGGCTGGAGTGCAGTGGTGCAATCTCAGCTCACTGCAACCTCTGCCTCCCAGGTTCACATGATTCTCCTGCCTTAGCCTCCCAAGTTATCTAGGATTAAAGGCACCCACCACCATGCCCAGCTAATTTTTGTATTTGTAGTAGAGACAGGGTTTCACCATATTGGCCAGGCTGGTCTCAAACTCCTGACCTCCAGTGATCCACCCACCTCAGCCTCCCCAAGTGCTGGTATTATAAGTATGAGCCACTGTGCCCAGCCTTGATTCATATTTTTGTTTTTTGTTTTTTTAGAGAGTTTCACTTTATCACCCAGGCTAGAGTGCAGTGGTACAATCACAGCTCACTGCAGCCTCGTCCTCCCAGGCTCAAGTGATCCTCCCACCTCAACCTCCCAAGTAGCTAGGACTACAGACACATGCTGCCATGCCCAGCTGATTTTTAAATTTTTTGTAGAGATGAGATCTCACTGTTGCCCAGGCTGGTCTTGAACTGGCTTCAACTAATCTTCCCACTTTAGCTTCTCAAAGTGCTGGAATTACAGGAGTAAACCACCACATCTACCTAATTTATCTCCTGTGGCAATCACTGAACAAGAAGAACTCGTTTCTGGTTTCCAAAGTCTGTGACTCTGACTTCAGTTCTTTCTCTTATCCCTTTCATTTCTGCTCATTAATTAAGACATAAGAGGTAGCCTAGATCATGAAGACAATTTGTAGCAAATTAAATTAACTGTACCAGCAAATAATGAATATTAATTGATTACACAAAGTACTCTGTTATTTTAGAACCAAGCACAGAGATCTAGTCTCAACTTCCTAAAAGCATTTTTTTTTTTTTGAGACGCAGTCTCACTCTGTTGCCCAGGCTGCAGTGCAGTGGCGCCATCTTGGCTCACTGCAACCTCTGCCTCCCAGATTCAAGCAGTTCTCCTGCTTCAGCCTCCCAAGTAGCTGGGGTTACAGGCACCCACCACCACGTCAGGCTAATTTTTGTATTTTTAGTAGAGATGGGGTTTCAACCTGTTGGCCAGGCTGGCTCGAACTCCTGACCTCAGGTGACCTGCCCGCCTCGGCCTCCCAAAGTGCTGGGATTACAGGCGTGAGCCACCGCAACCAGGCAACCTTTATTTCTTAATAAAAAGTGACATAAATATCTTTTATTACCTACTAGTCCATTTATATTTGGTCAATTAAATTTAAAAGGTAATCAAATAAGCAAATTAAAAGATAAAAGAGACACTACCTTTTTCATATTTTTAATTACCATTATTGCACCAATACAACGTATGCTTTATATACATATATCTTAAACATTTTCCATTTTTCAGGAATTCAAATACATAATATATTATCATCTTGAGAATACAAAGAACACAACATGGAGGAAGATTGAGAAAATAGGTTCCCAGTATTTAGTCACTAGTGATTCTGCAGACTTTCCTTTTAGTGTTTTCTATTGGAATTTTAATATGTTCTGCCATGGCTCTGCAAGAATAGAGCTGCCTAGAAAAGGAGGCAATGAAAAGAAAATGGACCCAAAGTCAGAAAAAGTTAAGAAGGAAATCCAGGAAAGTAACATATTTTGAAACATACGGACTCCCTTCTGCCAGAGTGCACATATCCAAATAGGTGCAAAAGGAAAGCAATTATATCTTCCCATTTCATCCTCAAAATTGCTCATTTAGAAACAAAATAGAAAGTACCCATTCATCTCAGAAGCAGAACTTTCTTCACAGCATTGTAAAAGGAATGGCAGGGCAGAGGGAAAGGAAAGTGGTGGGAGAACAATTTGCTTTTAAGATACCTTGGGTGACAGGTATCAAAGCCTTGGGCAAAACCTGTCACAGTAAAGCTGTGACGCTCCAACTTCCTTCACAAATGACAATATACATAATAGCAGCTTTCTATTAAAGAACTACATGAACTGAAATGTTTATGGAAAGGGGCCAGATACCCAGGCAGCAAGGCAATGTGGGTACTAAACAAGAGTTAAGTGCTTTCAACCTCTCTGCTCTACAGATCAGGTTAAAAACTCTAAACCCTTCAACTTTAGATCAAATAACAGGGCAAACACAAATTAATGCCATGCTTCAAATGCAGCAGCTAGATGGAGCTGCAAGAAATTAAACACTCCTATAGAATATCATTTGGAAAGCACAGCCTCTTGAACCTCCTTCATCACAGAGACACCCACTGGTCAAAGATGTTGCACAATTCAAATTCAACAAACAGAAAAGAATAGTGGAGGTGCCACCAACACAACCCTCTTATCATAGAAAGAGACATATAAACACTCAAGAGGGTGATGGAGCTGCACCCAGCACTGGATGTTCACTTAGTACGATAAGCCTGAAGGAGGCTACACAGCAGAGACCCAGGAAATACATCTTTCTCCATATCTACCGCTATCAAAATTCTGAATTTGTAAACACTGAGGTCAGCCTGTCTATTTTTAGTCCTGGGTTAGTGGAGAAGGAAGTTGCAAGGTTTTTGACTCCCCTGAAATTGCTAAATAGGGCTTCACAAAGAGGCACACAAGGGTCATGAGATGATTCTGAAATAAGTTAAAGAATGTAAAAGATGAGACAAATTTTACAGATGCTAGAGGTCACTCCCCGCTCAAACAGATGCTGGTCTTTTGAGCCCTGCATAGTCAGCCAAAACTATAATAAGATCCACTGGTCCCCTACGTTGGTACTAAGCAGGAGATAACAGATACTCTCTTGGCTGTACAAGTAACAACATAGGGGAGTGGCATAAACCAGCTTGAATGTAATGGAGAAGCTATGAAAAAGATTGTCCAATCATTTTGGTTCTGGGGAAGAAATGAGTTCCTAACTTCCCTCACAGATTGGTGCCCTCAAGGTCATTTTTATTCCTCAAGTCTGTCCTTAATGTCCTGCCAGTGCCATTCAGAACTGGACCCAGTTGGATGGCTGTGGTGCCTGGTTTGGAACAGAGCTGCAAGACAGGAGAATAGAGAAAGCCAAAGACATAATATTAGGATAACAACTCCATTCTTTACTTAATAGTTTCTAAGAAACCACTGCCTAGAATTTCCAAAACCATACTTCATAGCAATTCTACTTACCAAGGCCTGAAATATCCCACTCAAACCTCATCCTACAGCTTTCTTGTCCCACCATTCCCAGAACTACTGTATTTCCTTCACTAGAACTCCTGCAAAAGACTATGTGACCTGCAAATTCATTACTTTTCTAGATCAGAGATTTCAATTGACTGTAGGAATCTTCTATACCCTGATTGAGAGTATGCTAGTTTCACTATGCCCATTACCTGGCTGCAGTGCTGAAGTCTCCCCACAAGTCGTTGCTTGCAGAAACTGGAGTTGGTGCTGGCGTCGTGACAGGAGCAGGAGAATCCAAATCTAAAAGGATATCTAAACACAAGGTAAGAAAAGAAAAGAGAAAAACATAATCAAAATCTTGAAAATAAGAATTTATGTTCACACAAAAAAGTCTGTACACAAATGCCACAGCAGCTTTATTCATAACGGTCAAAAACTGTAAACAACCTAGATGTCATTCCATGGGCAACAGTTACACACACTGGTATATCCATACCATGGAATACTACTCAGCAATAAAAAGGAACATACTATTGACATACAAAACTTGAATGAATCTCAAGGGAATTATGCTGAGTGAAGAAAGCCTATCTCAAAGGTTACATACTGTATGATTCCTTTTATAGGATGTTCCTGAAAGTGACAAAATTATAAAGATGGAGAACAGACTGGTGATCGCCAAGAGTTAGGAATGGGGGAAGAAAGGATGAGAGGGAGATGGGTGTGGTTATATAAGGTTGACACAGGGGATCTTTGCAGTGATTAAACTGTTCTATAGCCTGAAGTGATGGTGGATCCATGAACCTATACATGATGAAACTGCATAGAACTGGCCAAATACAGTGGCTCACACCTGTAATCCCAGCATTTTGTGGGGGCCAAGGCAGAAGGATCACTGTAGCCCAGAAGTTCGAGGCCAGCCTGGGTAACACAGTGAGACTCTGTTGCTACAAAAAATGTAAAAATTAGCTGGGTGTGGCAGTGTGTACCTGTAGTCCCAGATGTTTGGGAGGGTGAGGCAGGAGGATCTCTTGAGCCCAGGAGTTTGAGGCTGCAGTGAGTTATGATTGTACTACTGTACTCTATCCTGGGCAAAAGAGCGAGACCCTGACGTGAAAAATAAAAAAACAAAAAACCTGCAGAGAATATACAGATGCACACAAATAATGCACAGATGAGAACATGTAAAATGGTGTAAGCTGAATAAGATCAGAAAGTGGTGTCAGTGTCAATCTTTCATTTGTGATACTTGACGATAGTTTTATAAAATATTACCAATTGAGGGAAACTGGGAAAAGGGCAAACAGGATCTCTTCATATTATTTATTATACTGTATGTTAATCTACAATTATCTTAAAATAAAAATTTAATTAAAAAAAAATCTTAGATACTATCCTCAGTGTCTCCTGGCAAGACTTACTGAAAGAAACAAGCTGTGACGTTTTCGCCTCAAAAATTCCAGAAAGAGAAAGCTTACCCTTAGTAATCAATTCAACAAATTGTCTGCATTGTCCAATACATTAAGTTAAAATTCCCAGATTCTAAGATACAGTTCTGTAATCTTAGAAAAATTCTTTTCTCAGTTCCAATGCTCTCATTTTTCAAATGAGAAGCTATAACTATACTTATTCTTTCTCCCACAAGAAAGAATGAAAGTGTATGCACAAAACTAATATTGTCTCCTTTTCTCTCAAATGCTCTTGTGAAGAAATGGGAAGGTTTAAGAAATAACATTTACTAAATGGCTACTACATTCCAAGTGCTATGCTAGCTGCTATCAAATAATTTAACTCTCACTATCTTAAGATGGTATTCTTTATTTATTTTTTTTAATGAGATAAGGTCTCCCTCTGTCGCCCAGGCTGGAGTACAGTGGCGCAAACATGGTTCACTGCAGCCTCAACTTCCCAGGCTCAAGCCATCCTCCCACCTCAGCCTCCCAAATAGCTGGGACTATAGGCATGCACCACCATGTCCAACTAATTTTTGTATTTTTTTGTAGAGATAGGGTTTCATCATGTTGCCCAGGCTGATCTCAAACTCCTAAGCTCAAGCAATCCACCCACCTCAGTCTCCCAAAGCACTGGGATTACAGGGGTGAGCCAAGGTGCCCAGCTGGGGTGATTTTACATCTCCAGTTTGTAGATAAGGAAATTGAGACTCAAAAAACTTAAGTAGTGTTTACCAAGCACATTCAAATATAAAGTAGCAGAGCCATGACCAAAATCTTGGTCCATCTGGCTCAAAAGCCTATAAGCATCTAACCAAGAAAAAAATGAAGGAAATAGTCTTTTTAATAAGCATATATTTTCTGCCAAAGAACCTATGAGATACTATGACTCTTAGTTCCAGAAAAGCTTTGATTCCTCTCTAGAAGCTGCCAGAATCACCTTGTCAGTACCATGAGCTATTTCGTAGCAAAAACACCAGCTCTTCTGGACAAAGAGGTGTTTCTCAATTAAAACTAAGACTGGATTTCTCAAAATTAGAAGTACTAGATTTACCTGCATCACTGCCTCCATGGTTAGATTTTGGAATGGGTGGTGGGGTGACATGATTGCTGATGGCAACTGAGGACGGTGGGGGAATAGTGACTTTGCCTCCTGGTGGGGGTGGGAGTAAGCTCAGGCCCCCACCCTTTGCAGTCCTGGGCTTAGAAGCACCTCCTTTCTTGGTTGTAATATTCTACAAAAGAAAAAAGGGAGAACAAGAGAAAGATGTCACAGGCTTATAGAAGCATAGGAAAACAAAGTTTTTAAAAACCATACTCACCCCGATACTCAACTTGATGGTTTGTCCTTCCTTGAAGCCCAGATCCAACTTAGGACGAGCATCCATTTCTTGAGATTCCTTGGAAATCTCAGATTCCTGCTTTACCCACCTTTGGGAACACAGCAAGTTATCTTAGTCTGAGATTTCCTGAAAGCAGAGTCTGACATACAAATTTGGGTTAATTTACCTTTATGAAATGGGATTCCAGAAAGCACAGTGAGAGATAAAAAAGAATGAGAAACGAAAGGAAAAAAAGCCAAGAGAGAAAACAACTGGGGTTCAATCCCGCTGGGGACTTTCTGAAAAATCTTACGGAATACATATTAGACTTGCCCCTTCCAAAAGGATGGCATTTAGCCGATTCCCACCCCCTACAGTTGAGGGCGGCTCCTGAGAGGGTGTTAGTGTCTTAGTCTTTCCAATTAAACCTTGCGCTCAGCCTTCTACAACTTCAGAGAGCTCTGAGGCAGAAAAGAGAAGATATGCTTGCTCTTGAGGTAGGAAGCTGACAGTGTGCATAGTGCTGTCAATCCCAGCTGCACTAAAATCAAGCGGGCTAAAGAAATGTTGCAATAGTCACAAAACATGTCAGCTACATAAAGCAACAAGAGCGGCACACAACTACCCAGATAAAGGCCTGCTGTTACTGTCGGCCTCCCTCTACCACCTAAAAGATGGGGCAAATTCGACAGAGCATCACTTCAAACTACAGCACAAGGGATCAAAAACATACTGCAGGCTATAAGGAAAGGAAACAGAATAGATACAAAGATGACCTAAGGAAACAAAAGTGAATGGGGAGATTTATATTCATAATGAAGTAGTGTAAGAAATAAAGAAACCAGGAGGTAAAAGAGATACTGCCCATTCATGTGAGAAGCAGCATTCCTATAACCATTTAACCTGGTAACTAAGGACAAGCTTCACTCACTTGAAGTGATCCTGCAAGGAGACATTAAAGTCGAAGGCATCTCCCCGATCTGTGAAGCCAATGCCAATGAAAGCACTGCGCCCTGTGAAAAAGGTAGGAAGATTCAACTAGGAAGTATCCTCTATGGCAGGAGGCCCCCAACCCCAGTACCTGTCTGTGGCCTGTTAGAAACCAGGCTGTACAGCAGGAGGTGAGTTGCACACAGGAGAGCAAAGCTTCATCGTATTTACAGCCGCTGCCCATTGCTTGCATTACCACCTGAGCTCTGCCTCCTGTCAGATCAGTGGCAGTATTAGATTCTCACAGGGGAGTGAACCCTACTGTGAACTGTGCATGTGAGGGATCTAGGTTGCATGCTCCCTATGAGAATCTAATGCCTGATAATCTGTCACTGTCTCCCATCACCCCCAGGCAGGACCATCTAGTTGCAGGAAAACAAGCTCAAGGTCCCCACTGATTCTACATTATAGTGAGTTGTATAATTATTTTATTATACATTACAATGTAATAATAATAGAAATAAAGTGAACAATAAAGGTAGTGCACTTGAATCATCCTGAAACCATTCTCTAATGCTAGTCTATGGAAAACTGTCGTCCACAAAATAGGTCCCTCATACCAAAAAGGTTGGGGACTGCTGCTCTGTGGCAACTTTTGCCCAATGAAAACATAACAGTTAACCCTAACTAGACAAAGTCTGTGAATATGAAACATTTTCTCATAGACCAAGAGTCAGTAAACTACATACAACCAATGAACCTTATCCTGTCATAGCTTGGTCTTGTAGAAAAAGTTTTATTGGAACACAGCCATATCAATTTGTTTATGTACTTTTCTACACTGCTTTCACACTGCAACAGCAAAACTGGGTAGTTGCAACAGAGATCACTTGACCTGCAAAATCTAAAGTATTTATTATTTGTCTCTGTTTGCCAACCTCTGTTATAGACCATGGAGAAAAGATTGAAAGATTGAGAATTACTGCCCCACACATAGATGATTCAAGATAGTCTCACCACAGACAATAAATAGGCAAAATGTGTTAATTCTTTTTTTTTTTTTATTGAGACAGAGTTTCGCTCTTGTTGCCCATGCTGGAGTGCAATGGCGCGATTTGGGCTCACTGCAACCTCCAACTCCTCGGTTCAAGTGATTCTCCTGACTCAGCCTCCCGAGTAGCTGGGATTACAGGCTCACACCACCACGCTCAGCTAACTTTTCTATTTTTAATAGAGACAGGGTTTCATCATATTGGTCAGGCCAGTCTCAAACTCCTGACCTTAGGTGATCTGTCCGTCTCAGTCTCCCAAAGTGTAAAATGTGTTAATCCTTTTGTTAGGTATACGTTTTGATTTATAAGTCTATATGAATTGCTACATCTTGAACTTGTGTTCATATCTATTACAAATAACATGTTAATACTTTTCCTTTAGCAACTATAGTAACTTTAGACAAAGGGAAGAAAAAATGTAGTAAACCAAAGAAAGATAAATGCAATCACACACACTTTTCATGGCTGTGCATTCACCTGTTTTCCTAATTTCATCCCATTCAAAAATCCCATTTCTCTTACCAGTTCCATCCTGGATCCGGATTACAAAGTAGCGGCTGGAATCTGTCACTGTCTCCACAGCAATACCAGGATATTGTTCTACTGGTGCCTGAGCAAAGAGCTCTCCTGACAGATAAGAAGAAGACTTTTTTGAGCAAGGAAAGCCAAAACCCAGAACTCTAGTTAACAAGTATTTCCATTCCCATCCCCAACTTGAAGGTACTTATAAAAGCACACCAAACTAATATCCTTATTGTTAGAGAGTCACCTGCAAAGATTACCTGAAACTTTATCCTCGAGTTTGATATAGGCAATCTTCCCTTTTGAAGTGATTCGGAGGCGACCAGTCCAATCAGGCTGGTCTAATTTCCAGTCAGATGCCCTAGAACAGGAAAAGAGAAAGCCTCAGACACATGTTTTTAATTTATTAAAGCCTACCCAGAATCTTTTACTGTATTTCTATTTCCCTGTCCTGGATTGCCTATTCTTTCTACCTATTAATCAATAAGAATAATTCATGATCTGTTTAGATGCCTCATGTTATATACAGCCCAAAGCAAGTAAAAGACAGTGCTGCTACTTAAGGACTTTGGAGTTCAATAAGCATCATTAAAAACACATAAAAGCATGCATAAAAGCAATAAAAAATAAAATTTTGGCCGGGTGCAGTGGCTCAAGCCTATAATCCCAGCACTTTGGGAGGCCAAAGAGGGTGGATCACTTGAGGTCAGGAGTTTGAGACCAGCGTGGCCAATATGGTGAAACCCCATCTCTTCTAAAAATACAAAAATTAGCTGGGTATGGTGGCATGCGCCTGTAAGCCCTTGAGAGGAAGAGGCAGAGTAACTTGAACCTGGGAGATGGAGACTGCAGTGAGCTGCGATTGCACCACTGCACGCCAGCATAGGCGACAGAACAAGACTGGGCCTCAAATTAAATAAATAAATAAAATTTCTCATAACAATGCTATTTTCAAACTATAGACAGTATACTAGATAACAATTGCTTTACTGATCGGATAACAACAAAGTCTACTAAATTAAATATCCTAGGTAATGGCAGCGCTCCCAAATCACTAAATATATTATCTTTCACTGAACTCAACCAATATTTATATAACACTTATTAAGACAGAGGCACCACTGTTCTAGATGCTTAAGATACAACAGCAACCAAAACAAAGATTTCTACCCTCATGAGGCTTACATTCTAACAGAAGACAGAAAATAAAAAAGAAACATAATAAATAGCATAATTAGTATCTTAGAAGGTGGTAAGTTCCAAGGTAAAGAGAATATATAGAGGCATATTAGGAAGATTGAGAAGACAGAGGTAGAGTGAACAGGTTGTAACATTCAAGAGGGTGGTTTGGGTAGGTCTCATTAAGGTGAAACGTGAGCTAAAATGTGAAGCAAGTGAGTTATCTACCCATACAGATATCTAGAGGGAAAGCATTCTAGGCATAGGGAACAGCTAGCACAAAGGTGCTGAGGTCAGGGCATGCCTGGCATGTTTGAGAGACAGCAGGAAGCCACTGTGGTTAGAACAGAGTAAGAGACAAGGTGGGAGAGAAAGGGCCAGATCATGCAGGACATAGTAACAACTTCAGCTTTCACTCTGAGTGAAAAAAAAGCTATTACAGATTTTAAGCAGAGGTGTGACATGATCTCCCTTATACTCTAAAAAGATTATTGCAGCTGCTGTCTGGAGAAAAGCTGTAGGGATAAGAGGACTGAAGCAGGGGGATTAGCTAAGAGACTACTGCAGTAATCTAGAAAAGTCACAATGGTGGCAGAAATGGTTAGATTCTGGATATATTTAGGGTAAAGGCAGCAGGATTTCTAAGCGATTAGATGTGGGATAGAAGAGAAAAAGAGAAGCAAGGACGACTCCAAGCTGTTTAGCCTGAGCAAAGGAGTTCCAATAATTGAGATGAGGTGGAACATGTCTAAGAAGAAGGATCAGGGATTCAGTATTAAATATGCTGAGGTTGAGATGTCTAATAGATTTTCAAGAGACATAGAGTAGACAGTTAAACAGATGAGATGAGTTCAGGAAAGATATCTGGTCTGGAAATACAAACGTCCATGAAAATATTAGAAATACATAAAATGTGGTATAATCAACTTGAACGACATCTAAGATTATTTATGACACATTTTACAAAACATTGCATTTGTGATTTGTTTTGCCAGGAGTATGGAAAAAGGATTAGCAAAGTAAAAGTTATTAATAATTCATCCTTTAGGAAACCAAAGACTAATACTTAAAGGCTAGAAAAGCAACAATACGGTATATCTGAACAAGAATGAGTTTAACAAGATGAGAGGTAAAAAGCTGAAAGGAGGAAAATGAAAATGAAAATTAGCAAAGGTTTTGAACAGGATCTGTAAAATAAATCCTTCCCATTCTCCTTCCTCTTGATTCCCTGCTCTCAAAGACCCTCAAATACCTAAATCTGATCCAGATTAGAGAGCTCTAAAGTCCTTCATCTATTATATTTTTTTAATGTCATTACTAATTCTAATCATGTAAGCCATTAGAGCTAATGTAAGCCACCAAGAGCTAATGTAAACAGGCTATTAAAAATATTAGAAACAGCCAGGCACAGTGGAGCATGCCTATAATCCCAGCACTTTGGGAGGCTAAGGCAGGAGGACTGCTTGAGCCCAAAAGTTCAAGGTTGCAGTGAGCTATGATTGACCCACTGCACTCCAGCCTGAGCCACAGGGCAAGGCTCTATCTCTTAAAAAAAAAAAAAAAAAAAAAAAGGCCGGGCCCAGTGGCTCACGCCTGTAAACCCACCATTTTGGGAGGCCGAGGCGGGCAGAGCAGGAGGGCAAGAGATCAACACCAACCTCCCCAACAAAGAGAAACCCCAACTCTCCTAAAACTACACACATTCG
>CAUYLG010020728.1:0-29865 GCA_963573385.1 Cacajao melanocephalus
GAAATAACCAAGATCAGAGCAGAACTGAAGGAGATAGAGATATGAAAAGCCCTTCAAAGAATCAATGAATCGATTTTGCTTTTTAATATCTGTGGCATAAATGTTAAAGTCTGTGAATACTTAGTTCCATATGCATATGCCAAGAATAAAGACGGATGATAAACCTGACACATTGACATACATTTATAGATTTTAGTGTTTTTAAATGTTGTCCATGAACCAGAAAAAAAATTTTAAGCATGCACATTTTTTTTGCTATATGTTAATTTTTATAAGAAGAAATAGTACCCAGCTACCTTCTGATATCATTACAAGTTTAATTTACATAATTAAAAACAAGAAAACACATAAAGAAATCTTTTCCGTCCCCCAAAATTGTTGAGACTAAAATTTCTTAAATTTTATATGTGTGTATGCAAGTGTGTATACCATATTACCAAAACGATAAAAAACAAGACTTCAAATGGGTGTGTGTGTATGTTTCAAGATAATCTAAAAAAAGGCAATTCTAGGACTTTGGTAGCACTATGGGTAGCATTTCAGATTATCATTTAGCAGAGTAAAAGCATTATCCCATCTAAGATCTTTGACAAGAGCTGTCTGAGTACCAGCAGAAAAGGACATTAATAACCAAGATGTATCATTTACAATGTGGCCTTTTTATGACTCCTGTCAAGTTACAGCATAATCTGAAGAAAAAAAAACATCACTTAAAGTAGCAATGACCTTCTAAGGGCTTGTTTTTAAGAGCAGAGGTTAGATAGCACAACACCATGAGTAACTAAATATGATTGTACTGAAGCAAATTTGATAGAATGTCATTTTATTTAAACTCTGCTTGTGAGTTCAATGTCTAACATATGATTATTTAATATTTCTGCAGACTAAAATATGTCTGTTACAATGTCTAAATTTCTGATTTAATTTTCTGCATAAAGTTGATAGAAACATATGTGCATGATACCTATTAAAATGTTTGCCTCAATATGATAGAGATATAATGAATTACAATATAATCAACTTACAATATGTTATGTTTCTCATAAATTGAAACAAATAACATTGCTCATCAATGTATGAAGGGAACTAATGTGGAAGATGTTTGATGACAAATCAGAAGACAGTACAATAATTTGTAGTGACCTTAACAAACCTGGTGACTTTTAGAGGATTTGAAATGACCTATTGGAAATAGTAGCACTCTAGAGAAAAGTTGCAATTTATTTCAAACATCAGTGAAAGCTTCTAGTCAAGACAGTGGAAACAAAATGCACAGAATAATTTTCTTGAAAATCTTGGAAATGAAAACAAGAGGTCTGAAAAAAGATAGCATATAAAATAAATATAATTATAGCATGTATAGTAAATAGACTAGCAGACAATTCTGAAGAGAATACTGATTACTAGAATTTAGAAATGAGGATGTACCACAGAACACAACAGAGGTAAATATATGACAAGTACTGAAAGTGGAAAGATCCGAAGAACAAATTGAGAAGTTTCCATTTTGTCTAAGAAGAATTTCAGGAGAAACAATCATATACAACAGGGGAAAGAAAACATTCAGAGATAAAGCTTATAATTTTTCAAGAATTGAAAAAAATTAAAATATTAATATTGAAAAACTATTGACTAAAGTTGATTGAAAACAAAACAAAATTCATATTTGGACAAATATTTGTTAATGAAGACTGCAGTATATACATAGAAATCTAACAGGCTAGCCTTTTCTTCCTTTAACTTATGTCCTCTGTCATTTTCTATACACATCTTAATTGTTCATGTCTATGTGCTTAAGCTTATGTGTGTGATTTTTTTCTAATAAACATGGGATCTTTACTTTTACTTTTGGAAACGCTTTCTAACCTTCCATTGTATTTGTAATACCTTGTCATCTCACAAAATATTGTTTTTCCTGCTATAATCACCTACAGCTTCTTCTCTGTGTACATATTTTAAATTTCTTTTGATATTACTAGCTTATTATACAAAGAAACAAGATTTATTTATGTTTACATCCTCCATATTTTTCTCTAGTAGCCTGTCCTTAGTAGATCCTAGCATTTTGTGAATAAAGGAGTAAATGAATGTACACAGATTAAGATCTTCAATTATTTCCAGCTATCAAATAGGCCCTTATTTAAAAGTTTGCTTTAGTAGAAGGCTTAATATTTTAATACTTTAGTATAAAACACAGTTGGATCTCATGAGTTGTAGTAAAATTTTCTTACTTATAATAGAGGCATCTTCCACAAAGATGTTTTTATTTAGGTAATATGAGATAAATAAGGGTTAATGAATTTTTCTTATTCTAGGCAAGTTAAATACAGGAAAGATTGTTCAACTATTTCTTATCATATGAGTAATGTGAAGAGATTTTCATTGAAATACAAAAAATGAGTAAAATAATCATAAATTTAAGTGAGTTAGTTCAATAGCATATTTCCTTATACTAGAGATTGATAAACAAAAATTAAAATTTTAAATAAGATCTATCAATACAAATTTGGAAAATGTCTGAAAACCATGTGTCTTGAATTGTGCTAGTGGAACACTTTAAGATCTTGAGTGAGCTTCTTTCAAGCTATATACAGTACTCTATGATTTTATTTTGAAGTTTGGTTCCTTTCTGTTTTGCTTATTCTATCCAATTGGATCAATTTCTCATTTCTCTATTAACATTTTAAATGGTTTTACTACTCCATTGTGAATCAGCTTTCACTTGGTGATTTTATTCTCTTTTCTATCTTTATATTAAAGAATAACCCCAAAGGTAGTTTGAAAGATGTAACAGAGTAACAACTATAGAAGAAAATACGTGTGTGAATGGATAGGTGGAATGAATGAATGGATGGAATATGTATTTATGTACAGATTCTGTCCAGAAAGACTAGCTGAGATGCCTAATATTGGGAAACAAATATTCTAAGTATCAGGATCTTCTATAAACACTACAGGACTGGCAAACACTTGCTTTTCAGTTGATAGTATTTTCATACATATATGTGAATTAATGGTGTACTGTGTTTCATATGCAGATTAGAAAAACACAATACTTGGCTGATAAAAATTACATCATAACTATCAACTTCAGTTAATTAAAAATGAGGATTTTTCATATGTATTTTTAATAAAGCCACATATAAATCCAAAAGAGCTCTGCAGAAAGAGTAAGAAATAATAATTAATATTTGCAGCAAAAAGAAACTAAACGCTTAACTTTGACAAAGGTAACGGGTGTAAGAAGTGGACCATTTTTACCTCAAAACTATGCTAGAGAATGCTATTATGGTATCAGACTGTCTGAGCCATCACATCCTAATTAGATTATGCCTCTGTAATATTGACAACTTTGAATCTCTCAGGTAAATTTCTCAAGAGGAAAAGATGACTAACAGAAAACTTAGTTTAAAATCTCAGTCTTTTCTGGTAACCCAGAAAATATTCTGATAACATTGCAATTATCTTCAATAATCTTACGTAATGGCTGTATGATGTGGGGAATGCTCTCTATATCTATTCCTTCTGAAAAACAATTGTGGTTACCGTTGGCATTTTTGAGTGTAAGTGATGCTTCCAAAATAGCAATTCCCCTGAAAAGTTTGGCAATAAGTAAGATTAATGACTGAGGACCACAAAACTATGTTGGAATCACTGTTATGTATGAAACATCAGGAACATCCATCTCTGTCTTCTCATTTTGAGAATTGCGGAAAACACACAGAATTGGAAATCATTTGGTCAAGGTCACTGTTTAGTCTCTGCTTCAAAGTGGTTGTGTGACCTTGGGCACTTTTCATAAATCTAAGGTTTACCTATGTTACAGCAATATGAGTGGATTACGTTAGATTGACATTGAAGCCTCTTATAGTCCAGCTCTAAAATTTTGTAAATCTGAAACATTTGTCAATATATAAGAGACATGTGTACTGTGAATTGAGAGAAACTCCTGCTACCATTTTATAAATAAGTTAATATTTGATTTTAATCTACGAATTTTGAACTTGCTACATTTTTCCTCTTGTTTATACCATTGCAGGCTTATTTCTAATGCATCCTTTATAATTTAAATTTTAACATCTGACAATTTAAAAACCAACTCTTTGGCATGCAATTGTTTACCTAAAAGAGCTGAAGATAAATGCCGTGCAGATAATCTGAATAGCCAAGATTTCCAAGTGTTCTGTTTTTCCTAATGTGTTAAAACACTTTAGGTCTGATGTGTTATTTCATTATACAAGGGAAATTTAGTAGAAATAAACAACCAATTAAATATTGCTTCATAAAATGGCCCACGGCTACTAGAAATACTAAAAAGTACAAATTTCTGTAGAAATACCATAGAATTACTTGTTAGAACATATTGAAAAATCTAAATGTAAGCTTAACCCAAGGACAGTAAACATAACTGTGGGTATTAATGCATTTAGTGGTGCTATATAGATGAGGCTGGGAAATTTGTAAAGAAAATAGGTTTATTTATCTCACAATTCTAGTGACTGGAAAGTCCAATAACATGAATGAGCAACTGCTTCTGATAGGGCCATGTGCTGCTACAAACATGGCAGGGAAGTGGAAAGGTGAGGGGTGTGAGCAAAGAGAGGTTCCAAAAAGGAGGAGGAAATAATTGTTTTATAATAACCCACTCTATCACTAACGAATCATTTCTGGTAAGAGAGAGAACACACTTATTTCCCATGAGACAGCATTACTTCATTCATAAGGGATTTGCTCACACGACACAAACAACTCCCACTAGGCTCCACATCCCAACATGGTTACAGTGGCAATAAAATCTCAATATGATTTTTGGCAGGGACAAACCACATTCAAACCATAGCAACTGTGATCATCTCAAGTTGATTTAGTTCCCAGTATAAATATTAAATTTCCCATAATCCCTGATTATAGAAGCCAGGTAAAGAGAAAGCAAATAGTAGAAAATAGAATATGTTCAGTTACCACGTAAAGTTAATTTTGTGTGTCAACTTGACTAGACGACAGGACACACAGATTTGGTTAAACATTATTTCTATGTGCGCCTGTGCGGGTATTTCTGAATGAGATTAACATATAAATTAATAGACTGAATAAAGCAAATTGCTATCCACTGTGTGGGTGGGCCTCATTCAATTCTTTTAGGGTCCTGGGCTTTTAAGGGTTGGTAGGATATTTATTACTGGTTTAATTTCAGAGCCCATTATTAGTCTGTTTTGGGATTAAGTTTCTTCTTGGTTCAGTCTTGGGAGGGTGTATGTGTCCAGGAGTTTTGTAAAAATATGGAACATTTCATGAATTCACATGTTACCCTTGTGTAGGGGGCCATGCTAATCTTCTCTGTATCTTTCTAATTTTAGTGCATGTGCTGCCAAAGACAGCACTAGGAGATTTAAAAAGACAATCATATTGATTATTAGTGATAAATTTGTTTGCTTAAGAAACGGTTATTCCAATCTTAGAAGTGTCCGGTCTAAAGTCCATATATAAAACATAATTTGAAGCATCTTAAAATTATCTGGCTACTTTTAAAAATAGTCTTAAAAATCTCTCCTAATTAGCAGACCAGTAGAAATAGGCATATATTAGGTGGCTAATATCCACTTGATGGATTAAGTTATTTCAGGATAAAAATTTTGTTGTTTTAAGTGAGCTAGGCCGCTGGTAGTAAACTGCATACTTATTTTGTTTTGCTAATCTTTTGTCATTATGCATATTAATTTTTACTTAACAATGATGAAGAAAGCAAAAAATTACTTGTCAGCAAAAGATGCTAACAAATGGTACTGAGACATATGAAATCATGAAATAAATATAAAATGTATTATAAAAATATTTGTTTTATTTCTATTCTGATGAAAGTTTGTAGAATGATTAACATTTATTTCTTAGCCTTTTTTTTTACAATTTTTTGCTACACTTATATCAGAAACATGTAATGTGTTTTAATTGTACTGTTTGTTATTAATAAGCAGTTCTCAAATTTATGTGCCTTAAAGCAATATAATTTTGATTTTTGTTCAAGTATATTTCCTACACAGATTGACAGATACCTCTACTCATTGTAGTTGGTAAGGAACCCAAACAGATGGAGCATCCACCATGTAAAATATATCCCTCTCTATGTCAGTCTCACACAGGCAATGACATATTATTGGAAATAATATACAGAATTTATTTACTGGAATTACATGGAACCAGCACATACTTACAAATGAGCCAGAAAATACAATCCTACTATTTTTCCTGGAAGACATAGAGGTGGAATTATTTTTTTGGCATCAAAATGGCTACTACATTGTTCATTATATTTTTTGTTGTAATAACAATTTATATGTATTGTAAGTTAGCATAGTGTAGTGATTAGAAGTATATATTCTAGAGCTTGAATACTGGATTTTAAATTGTGGCTCTGCCGTTTAACTAGCTGTAAGTTCAACTCTCTGTTTTGTAGTTTTTTCATCTGAGTATTTTGATACTTTCTATAAAGCATTGTTTTGACTATTAAATATGGTAATATGGGTTCAAAACACTTAGAACGTTGCCTTGCAAGGATATACCTATAATTTTAGGAAATTTATCATAAATTCTATAAATTTAAGATTAACAGATTTGATCTAAGATTTAAATTTACGTAGTGTGCAGAGTTAAGTAAATGGTCTTTCCCTTGAATGTTTGTGCATTTAGAGATTCAAATAAAGACACGAGGGGAAAATTTTCAACTGTGACCTTGTAGGGTCTGTGTTTTACATAGGCAAATATAGCTTGGCTAACCTTCTAATGCTGACAGGGACAAGGGAAAGTAGGGAAGAGAAGTTCAGACTCTGGCTCAGTAGGAAAGCTGCTTCCACAGCTTTTGGCAAGGGACTGAAATGAATGAGAGGTGAGGACTTTATTTTTTGTTGCAAAGGTGGTAATTAATTTTCTGGTTCTGTCATGAAAGCAACTCCTAAAGCAGTAACAGGAGAAACTGATTAGCAATAATGAGGAAGAGTCTGTTATTGCATTTTCATGGTTGATACAGAGAATATTCATAAAATTACCACAAGGTATTAGTATTAGTCTACTTTGGGAATTGCCTTAAGCCTATAACACTTTCTTAAGTACACTTTTGGTGAGGACATACTCTTCACCTTGTTGGAAATCTGATTTTTTTATCAAAATTATGGATGAATCATAATCTGGATGATTAAACATGGTAATATCATTACAAAAGTAAGCGCAACTATGAAGTAATGGTACTAGAGTTCTATGGTTCATAAAACAATACAATAGGCAATTCTTTAAACAAGTTTTAAAAAGTTTTATATATGAGCAGAATAAATTTCTAACCTGATCTCTTTAAAAGTGAGCATTTGTTTGAAGATACAGATATAATAATATGACAGTATTTTTATTAAAATATAACATGCATATGTAATTCTATGGGTTCAAATATCAATTGTGTATTTATTAACTAAATTATGATTTATGGAAGAATACTAAAGGGACTGAATGTCTTGATTTGGCATAATAAACCCACATGGGTTTTTCAACTCATGATATGTATTATGTAAATAGGTTTTATTGGGGAAAAATCATATAGTGTAAAGAGAAAGCACATGATTATTTCTTATTTTGTGTCTATGACTAGTTCATCTGAAAAAGTTCTTGCTGTTTATTTGTGAGTAGATTCTTTGGCAAGCTACAAGTCTTGATAGCAGTGTTAACACTGACATTGATCTTTTATTCTTCATTGCTTCCAAATATTGAAATAAAATAGTATTGATAACAACAACAAAAATAGCCTAAGGAAGATTTTTAAAAATCCAATCAAAGGATCCCTTGTGGTGCTCAATTAGGGCTCCTATGAACACTCAGGTGAATGGATCACCTGCTCCTTATTCTAGTTCCTGGAATCAACCTGTGCCTGGTCTATGTTGCTGGACATATAGTTGTTCAGAGTGTAGAGACCTAGTTAGGGGAACTATTTCTTACTATTTATTTTTCTCATTCAACTTCTTTATAATGGAAGTGTTGGAAATGATTTATGCATATTAAGCAAACAGAGCAAGGTTCAGACACCATTATATCCGGTATAAAGGTCAGCTATGCATGAAAATTTGGGGGACTTGGATAAAGTTGAGCTTCAATATAATGGCCTTACATGAAATGCAGATCAGGTGTGTAAGCAAAGACAGTCTTCCACTGCCCACCTACAACACAGTCTTCTAGAAAGGTGATCTCAGGTGTAAACCCTCCCGTTGGAAAGAAAAATTAACAATCTCCAGTCAACTGATTGCTATGAAACCTAACTTCTAAGGTTTCTTTAGGACCATCTACTTGTCTCTGTTCACACATTTCAAAGTCCTGTCTACATACTCTCAAAACATCAGATATAACTTAAAGAATAGTCAATCAGCATGATCTTGGAAACCCAAAGCTATGGTTAAGCTTCCAGGTTCATCAAAATGGGTCTTTTAAAAAAAATCAACAGGAAAAACAACTGTTGTATAGCCCACAGGTTTATTATAACTTATCTAAAACTCTCTGTAGTACAAGTATTATAGAATTTAGAGGGCTTTTAAAAAATATTTTAGAAACAGAATACACTACATACATATGTACTATGTGACATCCCAGTGGGAAATCTGGGCAATGGCCCATAATCAGATATGGTAATATTTGTGTATCAAAATATATGAATATTCAACTACTTGAACTAGTAGGCACATATCAGTTGAGATCAGGTTTGTCATGAATGTCAAAAAATTTTTGTTTTAAAACTTTTTGATTTTTAATTAAATTTAATAACTATGGATTTGAAATTCAGTTTTATTCTGCAAGCCAAAAATAAGGAACACTCAGACACATTAACCTTAACTAAAGTGCTCACAGAATTTCAAATTTAACATTATAAAGATCACATGAATTTATATTTTAAATGATTGTGCTCTTTTTTTTAATCTTATCAATACCAGCCAACTTGGTGACATTTAGAAGGTGCCAAGAATAAAAGATCAAGGTCAATGCAAACATGTGCTCAAAATGGTCAAAGAAATTGGTCACAAAATGTACAGCAAGAACTTCTTGCTCGGTGGACTGAGTCAAAAATGCTAAATACAGAAATATGGACCAAGTGTTTCATTCTAAATATTAATACTTAAACAATCCAAGCAGTTGCTTGAATTTGATTATTTTGAACATTCAGAATGAATTTTTCATTTTCATCTGACTGTGTAATAGGAGCCAAGAAAGAACAAATGCATGCAAGAGAAAAAATTTAGTGATGAATGCTTATTATAAACATATATGTATGTATGTAAGTATTTAAAGTAGTATTAATATCACTTGAAATTAATGAGATAAAATTAGAGAGTTATGAATTTCAAGATCATGTTTAAAATTTGAATACAAATGAGAGGGAAATAAAATTTTATCCCATAAAGCATGATCCTTCTATTTATCTATTTAATTATTTATTTATATACTCATGCGTATATTCAGTTAGCCAAGTAATACTTATTGAATTCTGGGGGTACATAAATTAACAGAATATAAAACCTGGCTCTGAATTGCACACAATCTTCAAGTACTGAGTTACCCTTGCTTTTTCTCTATTGGTAAAGTGTACTTTCAATTAGTGAAATCCTGGGTATCTTTAAATTTTGAGAATAGGTTCTCTGTGGCTGGAAAGATATTTTGGATTTTGACCCTGGTTGTAAAATTCAAGTAGTGTATCTGTGGCTTCACCTCCCTTTTCTTAGCAGTCTCCTTCCATTTACTCTGCATATAACGTAGGAATTTGCCATTACTGTACTCACACAATAGTACATTATGTGGTGTATCAGTTCATTTTCACACTGTTATAAAGAACTAACTGAGACTGGGTGATTTATGAAGAAAAGACGTTTAATTGACTCAAGAGTTCCACAGGCTTAACAGGAAGCACGACTGGGAGGCCTGACGAAACTTACAATTATGGCAGAAGGTGAAGGGGAAAAAAAGACATAGCTTACATTGTGGCAGGAGAGTGAGAGCAAAAAGAAGTGTCTTATTTTCAAACCATCAGATTCCATGAGAACTCACTCACTATCGAGAGAACAGCTTGGGGAAAACTGCCGCCATGATCCACTCATCTCTTATCATGTCCCTCTCTCGACATGCAGGGATTATTACAATTCAAGGTGAGATTTGCGTGGTGCTGAACCACATCCCGTGGTGAAAGAAGTATGAATGTTTAAAAAAGCTCTTGGAAAAAATTAAGTCTTTACCTTTATTCTTATTTCCTTCTGTACCATTTGGCTCCCACATAGATTCTAAGGAAGAATCTGTTCTTTGATGGGTAAAGACATTTGAGCTTAGAAACTAATTACCTTCTGCCAGTTAACAGATTTATTTTAAATTCCTTTGGAAATAGGGGAAAAAGTTAAACAGGAGGTTTCCTAGTTAACTAGGGCTTCAGCTTTGAAGTTACTTAATGCTTTGTATTAACACATTAACTTTTTCTTGATGGTATATATTGATTTAAATCACTTATTACAGAGTTTATTTGTCATTCTATTCTCCAGGAAACCATTTCTGGAAAATTTGAAGAGATTGTAATTTATATTTCTTACAATTTATGAACTTCAAGTTGAGTTTCTTTCTGTGGAAAGTAAAATAATTAAAGCACAACAGTACAATGCCAATGTCAATAGGAATATCAACATTATTTTGATTAAACTGGCTAACAAGACCATTTTTAAAGTGACTTTTTAATAATAATTTGTTGGGGAAAACAAGAAATATGCATACAAAATATGGCTAAAATGATTAAATGTCATCCCACCTAAATAATGGCATATACTAAGTATACTAGAAAGCTACCTCTGAGTGGCTATCAGTTCTTGTCATCGACTTCCCCCCAACTGCTTTTCCAGTGAAGAAACAAAAGTACCTGTGAATGACTGATACTGACCTACACATCCTCAATTTTATTTTGCCCGATATCTCACTGTCCCATAGGCATAATCTTTCATAGAGCTGATCGAACTTGCCTTTTGAAATACAAAGCTCTTAAAAGTTATAGAACTTGGCTCCTTTGTTTCTGATTTTGATAAAATTATAGGAACTTGGCTCCTTTGTTTCCCTTTTGTAAAATATAAATAAAAATTTGCAAATTTGTTGTATATTCAGTGAAGCAAGTATTGGTTCCATTGATTTATCAACTTTTTCAAGTTCTTTTTCATTACGTCAACATTATTCTTTTATATTTTATTGTTTATTTGTGCTCTAGGTTGATTGTTCACTTTTTTATTGCTTAATAGAAAATTTAAAGTTATTGATTTGAGATTTATTTCCTAACAGAAGCATGTAAAACCTTATATTTCTCTGTATGTACACCTTTATTTGCATGTCACAAATTTTGATATGTTGACTTTTTTCAATGATTTACAAATATTTACTAATACTTTGTGTGATTTTTAGAAAATTGGAACGATGTTGTTTGACTCCATATTTGTTATTTAGAAGTATGTGTTTTTACTTTCCAAATAGCTAGGGATTTTCCCATTTTCTTGTTGATTTCTAATTGAACTTTACCGTAATCTGAGAATACATTACTATGATTTCAATCCTTTCAAATGTATAAATACTTGTTTTTAGGCTCAGTAGTATGTTCCATCTTGAACAATGTTCCATATGTACTTGAAAAGAGCATGTATTCTGTTGCTGTCAGGAAGAGTATTTTATAAATATCAGGTAAAGTCTGTTGATAGTGTAGTTAAGTGTTAATTGTTGATTCTCTGTTTAGTTATTATTGAAAGTGGCATGTTAGTGCTTCCAACTCATATGGTTTGTTGTTCATTTCTCGTTTCAAGTCTGTGAATTTTTGCCTCATATAATTTGGGACTGTTATTAGTTTTAAATTCACCTATAATTGTTATATCTTCTCAATAATTTGACTCTTTTATCTTTATGAAATGTTACTCTTTGTTATATGTAATTTATTTTACTTTAAGCTGATTTTGGTTTTATATTAGTAAAGTCATTGCACCTCCCTACTGCTTACTGGTTCCACAATATACTTTTTGATTTTTTACTTCCAAACTATTTCTGACTTTGACTATAAATTGTGTCTTTTTTGACAGCATTCAATTGTACCTTGTTTTTCATTTTTGTCTTACCTAAGAATCTCTGCATTTTACTTGGAGAATTTTGCCCACTCACCTCTTGATATGGTAGGATTTATCTTTGACACTTTGCTTTTGTTTTCTATATATCTTACGCATTATTTATCCTCTTATATACAGCCTTCTTTAGGGTTAAATACATTTCCAATACACAATTTTAACTCTTCAGTTGCTTTTTTCGCCTCATTTCAAGAATCGTTTTCTTATTGACTATTACAGGAATTACAACATAATTATTATTCATACCAATTCTACTTCAGATTAATATTAATTTTATTAAATAGGGAGGCTTTGTATATATTCAAAAAATGTAAGTTTCTTCTTACTTTTGAGAGTTCCTTAGAAAATAACATCAACAAGATGGCAGAGTAAGAGATACCAGCCTTCATACACCCCCACAGAAAACAACAGGATAGATAACTAAAGTAAAAATAAAAATAGCTTTATGTGGTCTCAAGGGTTCAATTAAGAACCTGCAGCAGCATGGTGGGGAAAAGAAGTAGAAGAAAAACTGCACAGAAAGGATTGCTGGGGAGATCAGTATACCTGAGATGTTGGTAGATAGCTAGGAACAAAGAAGAAGGGTGTTACCACAGTCCCAGTGACCTGCTCTGCAGAGGACACTAGCAGCTTTCACCACTAACGTAATCAATAGCTGTTGCTGCTGCAGATGCCCCAGAGAAAGAGAAGTTGTTGTACTGCCCAGGAAAGAGCTGCTGTTATGCCACCCATGGACTGGGGCCACCAAACCTTAAACCCCACAGGCACTCAGGACCCTGGAGCTGCAGCCTCTCAGTATATGTCTATGCTGGCTGAAGATTTCAGCTCTGCAGCTGCACCATACACACCCACACTTTAGACACCATAGCCACTGCCTTTGCATGCTTGCCTTGCCCTGGGCCGTGGAACCGTGGTTGCTCTGCACACATCTGTACTCCAAATCTCAACTCTGCTGCTAGCCAGTGAACACCTGTTCCTCAGACATACAAACCACTGCCGCAGCAAACTAGCCTGTGCCCTTGTCCCAAAACCACTGTTGCTCTACCTGTGCCAGCACTGAAACTGGGGTAGTTATGCACAGTCTCCAGACTCAGCTTCCATAGCTACTCTGCAAGCATTCATGCCTAGGATACTGGAGCCACCACCAAAGTGCAAGAACCCATGCCCTGCACCACAGAGCAGCTGAAGCTCTGTGTGTGCCTACACTCTGCATATCAGCTCCCTGGCTGTTGAGTTGTCTCTCTGTGTTCTACCATAGCTTGCTGAGTTTTCCTAAAATAATTATCTTGTATTTTTTGACAGGTAACTTATAGATATCCATTTCTACTGACACCTTGTGTCAAGAGTGATCAGTCATGACTTTCCTTATGAGAGAAAGAGATCAGGAGAAACACAACAGCTTTCAAGATGGATGAAACACCCTACAGCCCTTTCCATAGCTATGGATGCCCACAGACTTGGTTACCCTGAATCCTGATAATCTTCACTGATGCAAGCCTAAGTTATAAAGCTTAATGGAGACCACATTGCTAGGCCCCCATTGGACTCAAAACCATAACATCCCATGCAGCCAGTGCCATCACAATCAACCATATATGAAGGCCTTTCTTCTCTGAAATCAATTTGTAATGTCTGGGAGAGAGGTGACTCTTCTATCAAATGTGCAAATATTGTCAGAAGACAAGAAGAAACATGAGAAACCAAGAAACCATCATACCACCATAGAATCACAAGAATTATCCAGTAACTGGGTAATAAATAGTTATCTATGAAATAGTTGTCAAGGAATATAAAATACTCATTTTAAGGCAGCTCAGTCACCTACAAGAGAATACAGAGAGGCAACCCGTGAAATTAGGAAAACAATACACAAACAAAATAATAGGTTCAATCAAGAGATATAATTCACAAAAAAAGAACCAAAGAGAAATTCTGTGACTGGAAGAATACAATACATGAAGTTAAAAAATGCAAGAAATAAAGAAGTTTCATGTAAGCTTAATGGTAAGCACAAAGAAAACATCTATAGTAGATGCATAAAAGATAAAGAGAAAAAGATGATCAGGGAATTTACAAAACAGGTAGAAAAAAATGTTAAAATGACTATAGTAAGTCCTTACCTAGAAAGTATTACCTTAAATGTGAATGCATTAGAATTTTCAATCAAAGACATAGAGTAGGTGGATAAATTTTAAAAACCTAACAATATGCTGCATACAAGAAACTTACTTCACCTTTAAGGACTGAAAATGAAAGGTTAGAAAAAGGTATTGCATACAAATAAAGCCAAAAGAAAGCACATATATGTATACTTAAAACAGACAAAATAGACTTTAAATTAAAAACCATAAAAAGAGAAAAATAAGGTCATTATATAATGATAAAGGAGTCACTTTAACAAGAGAGTATAACAATTATAACTATATATGATCTCAAATTGGAGCACCTAAATGTATGAAGAAATATTACTGGATATAAAAGGAAAGACAGATGATAATACAATAATAGTAGAAATCTTTAATACTGCACTTTCAACAGTGGATAAATCATCCATACAGAAAATCAGTAAAGAATATTGAACTTGAACTACACTTTCAACCAAATGCACACAACATACCAAAACTTATGAAATATAGTGAAAGCAGTTCTAAGAAGACAATTTATGGCAATAAATACACACATTAAGAAAGAAGAATAACCTCAAATAAACAACATAACATTATACCACAAGAAACAAATAAAAAAAGGACAAACTTAGACCAAATTAAGGAGAAAGAAGGAAATAATAAAGATTATAAAGATAAGAGCAGAAATAAAATTGAGATGAGAAGAATAGAAAAGATCAATGAAAGTAAGAGTTGGCTTTTGGAAAAGAATAAAATTGACAAGCTACTAATTAGGCTAACTATAAAAAGGAAAAAAACTGAAGTAAATAAAATAAGAAATGAAAGAATTGACATTAAAACTTACACCAGAGAAATATAAACAATCATGAGAGTGGTATAAGAAATTATATACCAAAAAACTGAATAACTTAGAAGAAACAGATAAATTCCTAGGCAAAGACAATCTTCTGAGATTGAATCTTGAAGAAACAGAAAATACTAAGAGACCAAGAGTAAGTAGGAAGATTGCATGAGAAATAAAAAGTCTCCTATCAAAGAAAAGCCTAAGACCTAATGACTTCACTGCAGAATTCAACCAATCATTGAAAGGAAAATTAATGTCTGTGCTTCCTTAACTCTGCCAAAAAATGTGAAGAGAAGAAAACAATTCCAGACATACTTTACAATGTCAGTAGTGCCCTTATACCAAAACCAAACAAGATTACAAGAAAAGAAAATTACAGGCCAATATCACGGATAGGCACAGATGCAAAAGTTCTCAACAAAAAATCAGCACACTGAATTTGGCAGCACATTAAAGTGATGATATGTCATTATTAAATCAGATTTATCCCTGGATGTAAGGATAGTTTAGCATATGCAGATCAATAACTGGGAAACATCACATTAACAGAATAAAGGAGAAATATCAAATGATCACCTTAATAGCTGCATAAAAGACATTTGACAAAATTCAACATACTCTTATGATGGATAACAAATTGTTAAGCTAAGTGTCTGTTAATGGGTGAACGGATACAGAATACATGTTGTGCATGCATATAAAATGGGATATTCAGCCTTAATAAAGAAGGAAATCCTGCTATTTGTGACAACATGGATGAACCTGGAAGATATCATGGTAAGACCCAGAAAAGCAAATGCTATGTGGTCTCACATATATTTGGGATCTAAGAAAGTTAAACTCATAGAAGCAGAGAGTGAAGGGGTAGTTACCAGGGATCAGGTATAGAGGAAATGTGAAGATATTGCTCAAAAGGTACAGGCTTGCACTTATAAGATGAATAAGTTCTGGATACCTAAGACCTAGGTGTATAATGTACACTTGGAATTTGCTAAGAGAGTAGATATTAAGTATCCTCACCACACACACTCACATAGGTAATTATCTGAAGTGATAGTTATATTAGTTAGCTTGATTTTGGTAATCATTTTACAATGTGTACATATATAAAAACATCAAGTAATGTACCTTGAATATACACAATAGTTTTTGTCAATTGTACTTCAAAGAGCTGGAGAAAGAAAGAATAGAGGAAGGAAAGAAGGAAGAAAGAATGGAGTATAGTAGAGACATGAGAAACATATTAAGTTTTCAGTATTAAACAATTTTTTAACATTTCATTTATGGATATAAACAAAATTTACACTGAGTCATACTAGTGGTACCAGAATATACTGAGTCATACTAGTAGTAGTTGTAATAATAATAAATTTAGCATTTATTCCTGTAAATTCTGTCAATCTCATCTGTATTATCCATCTCAAAAAGAACTAAGCAAGTATTACTAGCTTTTCATTAATATCAGCAATGTATTGATTGTGTCCACTTGTTTACACTCAACATAATTATTCACTTGTTTCTTTTTTCCATTCTTATCTAAACCGGATTTAGAAAATCCTGCTGTGGTAGAAACGTCAGCATTATTGTTCTCTATTGCCAAAGAAAATTATATGAATGCCAGTGACTGCTCTGACATCATGACACTATATGAGAGAAAGGTGCTCTTTAGAGTTTGTTGTGTCACCTTGAGAAATTCAATTAACCTCTCAATCTTTATTCTCTCTCTTTCTCTCTCTCTCATATATGAGATTAGAATTAAAACTAGATGACATCTAATGTCAACATTTGCATTCTATTTTAAAAAGAAAAACATCAACACAGGTTTCCTAATGTATTAAAGTTTTGATATTTAATTGACAGTCTGGTAATAAGTGTAATGATAAGAGTATCCTAGCAAATATGTTTCTCTGTGGTATTTTGAAATCTTAGAAGTTTCTAAGGATTTCAATTATGGAATCTATTAGTTACTCTATTTGATACAAATATAATTCCACAATCTCTTTTCTTAAGGTTGAAACCTACAAATTGTGACTAGGCAAGCTGAAGAGTTAGTAAGCATGACACGGCTGAGAAACACTCCACCCTACCCCTGCTTATATTTTCTCGTGATCACCAGGAAAGTCCATTTTCATCTTGAGTTACATGGAAATGCATAGTTCTCACCCTTACTGCATCCAAGCGGCTTAGAAAGGTTTTGCAAGCACTCTAAAACTTTCCTCCTTTTTTCTCATTTATATTTTGTTAAGCCTCTTGAACTTTACAACTCTCAAGGAGCAATCTTTTTTTGGCAGGAAGCTGAATGAGTGATAACTCAAGTGAACAGTGTTATCTACCTGAAGGATGACAGTGGAAATCGTATGATTTGTAAGAGAAGAAACTGTCACATTCTGAATGGTGTTTCATTATGAGTTTAAGCCAGAGTATGTCTTCACACAAAATGTTCCTCTTACACCATCCCCAAATTATCTTGCCTTATGAAATTCAAGTTATGAATGTTCATGCAGGTTTAGCTCAAAAGGGCAACTTGTGTTTTAATTAATGTTCTTAAAAAGTCTTAAGGTGAAAAATGCTATAAACTACTGGAGGTAATTTGATGAGTTCTAGACTAATGTCATTTATTAAAGATTTTACTTAAGTTTCAGCCAATGTTTAGCATTTGCTTAATGCTAAATATAGACAGATTACTTCAATCTAATTCATAAAATATAAACTTATAAAATAAACTTTATAAAATACTAAGGATTTATTATTTTCAATATGACAAATTTCTCAGAATTATTTGAAAAGTAAAGTTTTTTCTTTCTTTAATTGGTAGTGGTGAAGGCATTTGCATATGATTAACCATTTGGTACAGAGCCTAAGGCAAGGAGAATTTTACTGCTGAAATATTAACGTTGTAAAACAATTAAAATTTCTAAGTAAATTAGATATGAACACATTTTAAAGGGTCTGCTTATTCTGAAACAAGAAGTACATATTTTTTCTAGGAAAAGCAGTGTCATAGGACAAATTGATTTTAGGCAAATTATCAGTTCTCTGATGTCCTCTGACTGTCTTTATCTACAAATGAAGAACTTGTCATAAAGGTCTCTTCTCATTATTAAATTACAATTTTATTTCTTTAAATAATAATTCCAAGATCCTCAAATCATGCATAGGTTATGGGTAAATAAAAACTTGTGTCCTGTTTGAAGGTTATGAAAATTTGGGGAAAACTGCTGATTAATTTGTTTTTATATTGAACATATATATTATAGTTGAATTTTCAATATCAATTGTCTTTAATATGTTTTATATTGATGTTTTCATAATTCAAAAGTCTAACAACAGCACTTATAATCATTCATATTTCTCTGAAAGTAGGTATTTACAGGAGGATAGGGTTAACTACTTATCTAGTATAATATTTTCTTTTTTTTTTTTTTAAGACAGTTTTACTCTATCACTCAGGCTGCAGTGCAGTGGCATGATCATGGCTCATTGCAACCTCTGCTTCCCAGGCTCAGAGATCCTTCTGCCCTAGCCAACATTTTAATTATTTTGTTTTTTTCCCCATATTTCTTAGTTATTTTTTATTACATGCTATAGGCCTTAAAATATGAATTTATTCATCAAAATTCTACTTCAGCTTAATACTAACTTAATTCTGGTAAATACACAGGCATCGTGACATCAGAAAATGTGAAATTTCTTCTTATCTTCAAGGTACAATCTTGGGAAGTTCTAGGCCTCTTTCTGTTCTTTTCTTTGTCTTGTTTTACTTTTATCAACTTCAGCTAATTAGCCAAATAAAGAGGTCCACAGAGCCAATTCTCCCAAGATTAGATTTACTATTTTAAAATTTCGTTGATCAATTTGACCTCTCATTATGAATTACATACAGTTCAGCTGCTCTTTCATAATGGGTGATTCTATAGATATCCAGGCATCAGGGCTTCAGCATTCCTACCATTCTCTCTTTATTTTCCCCAAACAACATTCCCATTATGTTTCAGTAAGGGGAAGTCATTCTCACAAATTATATCATTGCCACTACATAGGTTGGAGGGTTCCACAGCCATCCTCATATTTGGTGATTTGCTAGAAGGGAGAATTAGGAAGACTTACAGGCAGTTGTACTCATGGCTGTGGATTGGTACCAAGAAAGGCTATACAACAGAAACAGAAAGGTGGGAAAAGACAGCTGGAAGAGAGTGTGGAGACACGCCATCACAGACTTCCCATGCTCCCTTTGAAGGGGCCACACACAGTGCTCTCCTTCTTCTATCAGTGAACAAACACCATCTAGAGACAGGAAAGTATGATTGAAACTCAAACTCCAAGGTTTTATTGAGGGCGGGTTACACAGGCACAACTATCAAAATTTAAGATTTCCAGAAGGAAAGCATGTGTTCACCATAAATCACGTTATCTGTACAGCAGAGACAGAGTGATACAGCAACCTCATCAATGCACAGAACATCCCAAAGCGATGTTTCTGGAAGCCAGGGATTTTATTTTTTCATCCCTTCTAAAGATCAGGCCTGCTATTCAAACTCTCCTGCACACCCTTGCATGCTGCCATCACTGAATTCCTACCCACTGTCAGATACCAATTTCAGTGTTTAATGCATGCTGTCCCATTAAATTTTCCAAAAAAATTATTAAAGTTATTAATTCCTCCCACTTTTCTGTTAAGAAAAGTTGCAAAGTGGAGAGAAAATTGATTTCAAAAGATCATACAACTAGGAAGGGGTAGCAAGATTTGATTTCATGGCCTCAATTTTAATCATCACAATATACTCCCATGGTACATCGTCAGAATAAATTTACTGAATGAGTGAATGCCAAGTGAATTGAGACTGAAAGTACCATCTTTTTTCCATTATTGTATACAAGTACAGTCTTGTATTCTTACTGTAACTCTGAATTAAAGCAAAAATTATTCTCACTAGGCAGAAGAAGAAAATTAAGAGCCAAAATATATAGAGATATACAACTATTTATTACCACTTATAATTTAAATGCTTTTTCTGGCAAGGTCCACACTTTCTACACTAGCAAATATGCATCTGCTATTAGAACTGTAGTTTTTAAATACTCTAATTAAAATGCCCAAATACTGTCAGAAATAGGAAAACTGCTTGGAATTTTGGAGAGTACAGAGCTAAGAAGATAAAATGTAGATCATAATTAATTGCTTTTAGAAGACAGGTCAGCTGAAGTAGGAAAGAATTCTGTTTTTCAGGGGTGACTATTAGCCCAGCACACAGTAATCAGCTCATATGTCACATCAAGGCAGAACCACTAGCACAGTAACATGTGGCAAGCCTGAACTTCACAGTGGTTCTTACAGAATTAATTACTTCAGTCAGTGCTTGTTTTAATGTTTTCATTGTAATACTAAAGGCTGACATTTGTGCATAAAAATATAGAGAAATAGCAATGTTGGAGGTTAATCCAACAATTAATATAATTTGACAAGAGCTGAGACATTGAAAAAATATGCTGTACAAACAACTTTCTTTGCAATCCTTGAAATAATTACAAATATTTCTCCTCAAAAGATAAGAAGACTGGCTAAGAATGTACAACAACAAGGAGTGTGCTTTTATAGAAACCTTAGTTTTTAGAAAATATTAATATAGATTTTCTTTATAATATAGGTATCTGTATTTCTTCCCGAGGTTAGCAGATTATTATAGTTAGTACAGACTTTACTGGCTGTTGTCAGTCTTTTAAACTAAAAAGGAAATTCCAAATTAACACGCTAAACATATACTGAGTGTCTGCTATCAATTAATTTAAAAGCTTTCTAAGTGTTTTCGAGTGTAACTAGGGTTAAGAACTATTAAGTTAGAGGCTGCTCATTCTGTGTCTACAGAATCTTTTTTAGCTAACAATTGGAATACATTTCTTGGTCAGTGATAATCAAATGTGCATTTTCTGTAGCTACATGACAGTTCATATAAAACAAAATATAATTTTGAAGACTGCAAAGCATGCTTTTGTACAGAAGTCTTTAAATATATTAACTCTAACATGATAACATGCTATTTTAGTTAGAGTTTTGTTTTGTTTTGCTTTGTTTTGTTTTTTTTTTGTGATAGGGTCTTACTCTGCCACCCAGGCTGGAGTGTAGTGGCACAGTCATAACTCATTGCAGCCTCAAACTCCTGAACTTGAGCAATCCTCTTAACTCAGCCTCCCATGTAGCTGGGACTACAGGTGCATGCCACCCCACCTGGCTAATTTTGTTTTTTATTTTATTTTTAGAGATGGAGTTTTGCCATGCTGCCCAGGTGGGTTTCAAACTCCTCGGCTCAAGTGATTCTCCTGCCTCAGCCTCCCAAAGAAGTGCTGAAATTACAGGAGTGAGCTACCATGCCTGTCCTCACACAGAAAATTTAGAAGACAGAAGGTTTCCATTTCCTACACAGAGTAATAAAAATACACTTGTTGACAAACATACTATTTTTCAATTTCAATGGTAATTTGTCTTAGAGTAGGCAGAAAAAATAACTAAGGTTCTGAAAACAGCTAAGAGATCTATCTGTTTATCACAAAGTCCTAAAATGTGGTGTATTTGTCTTTGTGGTTGTTACTATATTAGTCAAAACTTTTGTATCCAAGTTCTTTAACAATGTCCTTTACAAATTATTTCTTATCTCTAGTTCCTGAGGCAGCCATTCCCTTTCATGAGTTCATAACTTAGAACTACTTTATCATCTTCCTGGAAATCTCCTTGTCTATCCTTATTGATCTATTAAAATTCAATTACTAACACGCCAAAGGCTTTACTTCATCCTTTCTAATAAGGAGTAAAGGTCATATCTCTGGGCAGGAAAATATATTTCAATGTATCATAATTTGTCTGATTATAAGTTCATCTAATTTACTGGTTTGTGATCTCCTCCTAGGATAGCAGTCAAACTTTATTCATTTTTATATCATGTAAACCTAGACTAGTAATGAATCTCTTACATTTAATAGAAGATACAAGGATAATTTTATACTTAGTTATTTTTTTGCAAAGAGATGGAAATAAAAGTTTCTGAAGTTTCACATATTGTGACTCCTGGAAATATTTGCTTAGTTGAGTGAGTCCACACACTAAGCAGTACATTAGTATTACCTTTTTGATGTAGGGCCCTGTGCCCAGAAACTCTGAATTAGTAGGTTAACCAGGGACCAGGACTGGTAATACGCATTTTAACACAGGTATCTGGCAATTCCAGTGCCTGATCCTAAGACTGGTAGGCCGTCAGAAACAGTGGCTCATAATAATGTTAATATGAAAACCACCAATTAATTCATATCATCTTTTTTTTTACTGATTGATTCAATATATACTTATCCAGTCTGGCACTTGCAAGGTACTAGGGGTCTACTAGTGAACAAAAACAGCCCAAGAGCTTACCCTCAGTGAGATGACAGTCTTATGGTGGTGACAGATTAAAAATTATCATATCAATAAAGATGTAATAATGATGGGGAGTGATAAACGCTAAAAAGGAAAATATAAGTTTTCAAGGAGCAAGAAGTACTTTTATGAGAAATAACATTTAAGATGGGACCATACCAAAATAAATAGAAGCTAACCAAGTGGAGAAGATACAAGAAGCAAATAGGTAATTTTTAAAAAGCATTTTGGATAGAGGGGAATTCATCTAGACTTTGAGGCAGCGACACTGAGCATACCACTCTGAAAAATCAAGAGACCCTGTGACTGAGTTCAAAGAGATCTTTGTAAAGTAAATTTAGAGTGTGCATGGGAGTAGAGGTGGGACTCACCGAGGCTTTGAAGTCAGGTAGAGAATTTTGATCATGATTCTAAAAAGAATGGGGCAGTCTTAAGCAAGACATTCACATGATCAGATCTTAATTTTAGAAAGAACACTGGCTGTTGTATAAAATCTCAGTAGGATAGAGGTGGAGAGTGTGTGTGCTGGGGAGAAAAGCGGAAGAGGCAGTCCAGGCAGAAGTTTAATGCAGGAAATAAAAGAGATAATGGTATCTTAGGCTATAGTGGCAGCCAGAGATGAAGAGAAGAAGACATAGTCAAGACATATTGGGAATTAATAGCTGCTTTTGAGTCTTTCAAAAAGAAACTTGTTTTCTAACTTCTAAACGAGATAACTGGTTTTATTCACGTAGCAGAGGGTTGAAGGTACAAGATTGTTGCATGTGAATAGCGCTTAATAGGACAGTACACTCTTAGAAGAGGAAATATTTTGAAATCAAAAACCAAAATGCTTTCAATTTAAAGGACTCATGTCCCAGCTCTGAAAACCCCATTGATTTGTCTCCTGAGTAAATCTCCTAAGTGTTCTGTTTCTTAATCACAAGTAAGGAAAATGGAGACAGTTTTCAGAAAATGCAAATACTGATACAGTTTTATAGGATGATACTATTTGTTATTTTTTATAGCACTAGTCATGGGGACTATTTGATTATGATTTAAAAACTTGACTCTCCAAGTCTTAATTCTCAAAGACAATTTCCAAAAATCCACTTGATATGTTAACATAAAACATCAATCATATCTTCATTGATTTTTATTTTTTTTAACTTATATCTTCAGTTCAGAGGTATATGTGAGGGTTTAATATACAGGTAAACTTGTGTCATCAGGCTTGTTATACAGATGATTTCTTCACCCAGATATTAAGCATAGTATCCATTAGTGATTTTTTTCTAATCCTCTCCCTTTCAGACAACATCTTTGCCACATTTTCTGATTTATTTTTCTGAAACATTTTAAGGTACACTTTGTAGCTTCTTCCTCCCTCAAAACAAACTCCTCCAACTAATATTAGGCTTAATGATAAGTGATAGCAATATAATTACCTCTCTAGTTAAATTAAAGATGATAAGAAGTAACTATTAAAATGATAGTTTAATGTAATGGAAGTGCACATTTCATTTCATGTGCTACATAGTCCTTAACTTTTTGGAAATGGTTCATAGGGATAAATGCCAAGACAGAAGTATTTTCTATAAGGATTTCCAGCCTCTTCAAAAATTAACCTATTATTCTTTTTTAAAAATAATCAACTCACTAATTCAATTCATATATATTGACTGCCTAATATGCACCATATATAAGCATAGTGGTCTAAAGGACAATGTAAGACTGTTATTGAAGAAAATGTTATCAGGAAAGATTTGCTAGAGAATGAATCATTTAAGGTAATACTGGAAGGAGTATATTAGATTCCTAGGCCAGCCTTGACAAAGTATCAAAAACTGTGTGACTTAAAATAACAAAAATTTATTGTCTCTAGGTTTTGGAAGTTAGAATTCCAAAATCAAGTTGTTGGCAGGACCACACTGTCTCTCTGAGCATCACTTCTTACCTCCTCTACTGATGTTTGCTAGCAATCCTTGGCATTCCTTGGCTTGCACATCCATCACACCAGTCACATGGCCATCTTTTCCCTACATCTCTTCACATCCTCTGCCAGCTCTGTGTGTCTACGTGTATCTGTTTACAAATTTCTCCTTTTTATAGGGACACTAGTCATATTGGATTAGAGTCCACCCTAATGGCCTCATTTAAACCTAATTCCTTCTACAAAGACTCTATTTCCAAATTATTCACATTCCAGGGTACTAAGAGTAGAACTCACCACATCTTTTTGGGAGACCAGAATTCAACCCATTAACACTGGCCAACTAAGCTGATGAGATAGAGCAAGAGCAAGAGAATTAAATAAGCTAACTGTATCATTGCTGCCTTGAAATTTACCCTGAAAATAAGAGTAAAATGTGGCTCCTCAACAGGAGCATTTTATTCTCTTCATAATGGTATCATTAACTCTCCTGAATGCTTTATAGGAGAGACAGGAAGGGTTTTGGCTAATGATATTGAAATGTGAGACACAAGAATATTTCTAGTACCCACAGTTGGGGACTTCTTTAGCTCTCTTCTTTCTTCCCTTCTCCTGCTGTCAGCTGCCTCTCTGAGCCACTATTCTGTCACTTGATGTAAGGGTGTATGAATTTTTCATTCTAAAAGCCCATTCCCTAGGCAGAAATTCTCAGTGTTTTCAGTGAGATGCCCCAGAACAGAAGATGACCATTTGCACCATGTTATTGGGCATTTTTCACTAGCTTAAATTTCTGTTCTTTCTTTTTCTCAAGAGCTTATCAGAGGGCATGGGAGTAAAAAACAAAGGTTTGGATATAAAGCATAAAATATTATATTTATCCTAAAAGCAAATTACTAAAATACAAGTACTTGGGGAATCACTGTTTATCCATGTTTTGACAAATGTCTTAACCTTGGAATCTCAGTCACCAGTCTTCTTCAAAACACCGGACAATTTATTTTTTACAAATCTTCCATTCACTTATTCCTAAAGCTACCAAGTCAACTTACATTTAATGCTTGGGCACTACACTAGGTGATGAAAATAGAAACATGAGGAAGCCGCTGGCCTTGCTTTTAAATAGCTTCTAGGCTATACATAAGCTCATAGGGAAGCATGAAGTAATAGTCATTCTGTCCTGATGATGGTGACCTTACCCAACGAATACACAAACAGAAATGTCTGGAAAAAGGAAGCAATCTTAAAAAATGGTCAAGAAGCATAAAAAGAAACAAAAAAGAATTATTTTGTATCTTTTCTGTAGACAAGTTGTTTCTAGGCATTTTCCTTACTATCTGGTCCAGTACCTACTATTAAGAAATACATTTGCTTTTTTTAAAAAAATATTTGAATTAAGAACATACCCTAAACTCTCATTGTTTCACAGATCTGTGGGGCTGATTCTAAGAATATGAGGATATATGGCAATGATGGACCTAACACTTTAATTTGAAAAAATTTCTTAATTATAAGAAATGTGAAGAGCATGGGCAGGGAAGAATTTGTTATCAGAAGTGGATCTTTTGGGTTCTTAGGCACAGGGGTTAGAAAGCTGTAAAGAGCTAAAGCACGGGCCAGTAAAGTGGGAAGTTTAAGGGACAAAAACAAAAAGTTTTTCAGGGTTATCAAAGGATACTCTGATTAATGAAACATAATAGTAGACGAAATATTTTAAGACTGAGGGAATATGTGGTGATCCAGATAACCATAGCCAGACCCACTCTGTCCGCAGAAACTCGGTGGCACAATGAACTTCCTGCTCCATTTTAACTGTGATAAGCGGCAGCTGAAGCCCAGTGCTTGTGAGTGTCCAGCAAAGTTACTACGGTGAACGGTATTATCAGTTCTGCATTTAGAAAACAGCATCCCTTCAAAATATCTTTCTTGGGAGATGGGATCAAACAATAATATAACTACTATTTTGAACAAAATTATGAATAAAATAAAGTAACAGAATATGTATGAGGACAATAAACTATAACTTCAGCCCACTGTAGTTGTCTGATGCTCTTTTCTGAGATGGAGGAGAAAAAGTCAGGAAAATTAAACTTGCTATGTTTCTAGTTAAGTTGGCAACCATGAATGCATCTCATGCCACATATACCCACTGAGAAAGTTTTACGTACTTGCCATTGGCTCAGGCCTGGAAACACTATGCCTCTCTCTCTACTGATAAAATGCATAAAAAATTGTTAACAAAATGCAAGTAGCAGCATGTTACTTGATGATTCTGAGGATAAAAATCTTGCCTGCAAAGTGTGAGTTGGCATGAGCCAAGGATTGTCTAAATCAGAGGTTCAAGCTGGATTTTTTTTTCCTCAAAATTCCATTCTTCACGGAATCCAAGAGATTTTTGGAAAAGGACGACCAAGGGAAAGGAACTCTAAAGAAGATAAAGTGCTACAACCTATAATGAAATACTAAGGAGCTATTACACAAAGGGAAAACTGACAGTTTCTATGCCCAAGACAGAAATTGATGGTTTGAGAAGTAATGGTATTAAATCGTTCATTGGGGAGGTATATTTACTATGGCTTTGTTTGTTATTTTAATATCTCTTCATGGAGTGGAATATTGAGAAAAAAAATCCAGCTTTGAACCTCTGACTTAGACAATTTATTCCTTTGCACTCAACCTTCGACCTTTGTGATCAAAGCTAATAGTAGAACCTGTCTCATGCTCTCCTGCTCTCTATTCCACTGTCTATCTTTTCTCTTTGGTTCTTCAAGCTGTTCACGTCTCCCAGCCATTAAAAAGTGCCAAGGTTCTTTTTAGATATTGGGAGGTTCTATGGCTCCCTTTTCTGCCTGTTTTTACTACTGAGTAGAGGAGAAAGGAAAATTTGAGTCCTAAAATTAGACAGGAGAAAGAAAACAAAGTAATAAACTTTAGCTCCTAATTACCCTTTATTTAATTTGTTGTTTTAGTTGTTCCAAAGAAGAAAAAAAAGGAAGACAAAACTACACCATAATGAATGGTTAATTGTTTTCCAGGTGCTCTTATGAAATACGCTTAACGGATCTGTGTACTTCTTGCTAAGGAAAGGTTGAGCTTACAAAAGAGCAAGTGATCATAATCTTGGCTATATTAAAATGCCATAATTCATATTTTCTTAATTAAACAATGGAAGGTACATTTCCAGTTGTCTCTTTCCAATCCTTGTATTTCAGCAGAGGCAAAGGTATTCATAGCACACATATATAAGACACCTAATTCCAAGTAAACATAAGACCATCATTTATATTTCAGTCTCATTCTGTCTTTAATATTTTCCTTAGTGATCTAGAAAAAAAGACTAGCTATTATGAAATGAATGGTATTTTTAAATAATCTGTTTAGGGATACAGATGTCATTCATGAAGGGTTACATATCTCTCTATAAATGCCATTTATACTATGTAGACTGGGAGGGGAAGTTTTCCTGGTTTGCATTTTATTCAATTCTTTGAATGAATACAGAGAAACCTGACCTTCAGCTCTTTCACTTTCCTTTTAATCAAGATATTATTAATGGGTTTCCCTGAACCCTAAAAGTCAGAAGAAAATACTTAAAATACACTGTTATTAGACTGAATCCAAATGTGACTTACATGCATGAAAATCAGTATTTGCCTTAAAATTGCCTGTGCAATATGGACCTTCTCAGTGGTAAAAGGCCTTCATACAAAATAGGATGAAAACCTTCACCACCAAATTTTAGAAAACATTATGTTTACATTGGCCCCTCCAAAAAAATCTTTTGCTCTGAACTATAACAAATTGTTAACCTGATATAACATCATTTTATCTCTTGTAACTGCATCTGAAAATCTATCTTAATAAAGGTTCATTGAAGTTTTTCTATGTGGAAGAATTGAATATCAGAAGGTTTATCAGTTTTCAATCAATTGGTCTTTCCCTAGACGTAAAATACACATTTCTGGTGAGTTTAGCAATTTACTCTAGGGTTTTCCACCTATAAAGAAATGAATTATGATAGCATACAGGCAACCAAGATAAATCTCTCACTGCTTATGGTGGATTTATAGGAAAGCTTTGTAAATTGAATATTCATATTACAAAAAGTTCTTTTAAACATAGAATGATATACAATGACATCATAATTCATTTTCCTTCTTTTACTTCTGTTCACAACACTGATATATTTATTTCTTCTCCTTTAACTTTTATATGGTTGATTTACAGTTTCTTAAAATGGAAGATATACTTTAATATGCAATAAGATGTGTACATGTTACATGTATATGTATGTGATTATATCCCTGTAATCAGAATAGCTGATTAGATTTTGACTGGAGCATAGCAAATTTAACATTTTCTCTTAGAAATAAAACACTTCAATTATCACAAATCTTGAATGAGTAAATGAGTAAATAACTGATATAAAAGCTCACATGACATGACATAAGTATAAATCTTAAATGGTAAGGAGGAAGATGGTTCTCTATAGTATTTCAGAATTAAAAATATTTTTTGATTATCTTATCGTATTTATCTTTCAATCCTTTTATGAGAGATGATACAATCACATTGATTTAGAGACACCTACAGGAATGTTAGAAAATATTCTGAATTATTGGTCTATTTTGTGATGAATATTTGACCCATAGTATTTGTAAACTGGGAAATTTCATATAATCTGAATTTCCAGATTTTCTTTAAAAATCCGAAGATGGCAACATTGAACCTATATTCTTTATAGTAAATATATATATGGTTCTTAGTAGCAGCATTTTTCTTTTTTTTTTAATCAAAACTTATTTATTATTTATTTATTTATTTTGTTTTGTTTTGTTTCTTTAATTTTTATTGTATTTTAGGTTTGGGGTACATGTGAAGAACATGCAAGATTGTTGCATAGGTACACACGTGGCAGTGTGATTTGCTGCTTTCCTCCCTGGTGAAAAACCTTTCCCTAACTTAAATATTTCAAATGGTTACTGTAAGGCCGACAGCCTTGCTGGGAGCCGGGTGGACAATACTCACCCCCTCCGCACCTGATAACACTTATCAGGAGGCCGGACGTCCTACTGGCGCCTGCCTTCTCCATGCAGGCTCCCCACACCCACTCCTGCATTCCACCCCTAGCCCCACACTCAGCACTAAATCATACTATCAGCCCAAAATTCAAAAATCCCGCCGAGAGCCTAACCAATGGCAGCTTGCCAAGTCCGGGTCTAGTCTCTCTCTCTGACCAATACAGGTGCCCATGCTTTGTTACCTTCTCCAGCCCACCTGTCCATAGCCCTGCTGGACTACCAATGGCAACTTGCCAAGTTCAGGTCCAGTCTCTCTATGACCAATGCTGTTGCCCATGCTTTGTTTCCCCACTGACCAATCTACTGCCCTCACCCCCTATATAACCCCACGCCCAGAACGGCCAGGTGCGATTT
>CAUYLG010020731.1:0-47100 GCA_963573385.1 Cacajao melanocephalus
TAGGGGAGGGATAGCAGGTGGTGGGGGGATTGGGGAGGGATAACATTAGAAGAAAAACCTAATGTAGATGATGGGGGGATGGATGCAGCAAACCACAATGGCAGGTGTATATCTAGGTAAGAAACCTGCCCATTCTGTTCATGTACCCCAGAACTTAAAGTATAAGAAAAAAAATAAAATAAAATTTAAAAAATAAAAATAAATGATCAAAGTTAGTATCACAGAAAATGAGATAAATTAACAGTGGATGTGCTACTATAATGCAATAAGAACACGTCAGTTCTGTGACCTTCCTGTGGGGAAAAAAAAAAGGGTAATCAACAGCCAACATAAGAAAACAGCAGACAAACACAACTTGAGGATCATTCTACAAAATAAGTATCTGGTACTCTTCAAAAATGTCACAGTCATGAAAGACCAAAAAACTTTATTTCATATTAAAGCAAATTAAAGATTGGCCGTAGCTATTAAAAAAAAACTAATCACTACCAAAAAAAAAAAAAAACTAAAAAAAAAAACCTTAAAATGCATTTGAATTCAATTCAGGTGCCGCCACCAACTAGCTATGTGACATTGGGTGAGTTAACCTCTTTGTGTCTGAGTTCTGTCAGTGAAATGGGCTTAAAAATAGTTAACCCTAGAATTATTGTGGAAGTTACCATCAAGAGTTACAGTGTAAAGAGTAAATTATTATGAAGGATTAAAATGTAATTAAAACACACTGCACAATATCTGGAAGGGGAAGTCAAGCTGAAGAGAATATTTGGGAAAGAAGATGGTAAGTGCTAAGCAAATGATAGCTGGTAAAGTTTTCTGACTGCAAGTAAAAGAAAGGGCAGCATTTGGCTAACCAAAGGAAAAAAATGAAGTTCATCATGAAGATATTGGGTCACTAATTGGCTCCAGATATCCAGAACAATCAATTTAGGGAGGATAGGCCCACAGGGAATCCAGCCTTCAAGAGGACACTTATCCTGAGTGTTGTTGCTGGGATGATCCTTACGTTCTGATTCTGGTCTCAGAAAATCTGCATCATGTCTTTTCTCTGGGGGAATGGAGAGTCAGCATTGTGATGGATACTTCCACCAAGACTACATTGAATGGGGCAGGAATTGAAATCTATTAATTTTGTATTGCTACTACAACAAACTACCACACACTTTAAACAACACCCATTTGTTGTTTTATAGTTGTGGCAGTCAGAAATCTACCATCAGTCTCAGTGGGCTAACATCAAGGTACTGGCAAGGCTGCATTCCTACAGGCTGCTATGACAGGCTTACCTAACTTATGGTAATCACAGCGTATCACATTACCTCTGCCAATATAGGGTAACCTAATCAATGGCACGATATCCCATCGTATTCATAGGGCCCAGCCACACTCAACGGGAGAGGACTGTACGCCCCAGTTGTATGTCTAAGATACGCGTTTTAGCAAGGTGGACAGACAGGTAATAGACAGTGGGACAGTGTTGGAGGTGCTGTCACAAAGGCATGTGGGAGACCTTCTGGGCAACTACGAGTGAAACTGCCTGGGAAAGAGAGAAAGAAAATGGGGTCCTGGGCAGAGAATAGGGTGTTCAGAAACATGAATTCTGAGCTGTATTTTGAAGGGTGAAGAGTAGTCTCTGACGGGAGCCACACATGTAAACCAAGAGAAAACTAAACCCAGGTTTCTAGTTAAAAGGTTAATGCTTTAATTTAGACCACAGCTAAATCCTAGAAGAGCCAGAAATTAAATCCAGGCAGAATTAATCATTTAATCAGCCAGTCAAGCCACCTTGATTTGCTGTGGCAATTTAAGGGAGCTTAGATAGTGCACATAAACCCCATTTCTAAAGCTTGCTGCATCTTGAAATTCTTCTTAGCTGAGGATTTGTAGTGAATTCTCAGAGTCTGTTTGCTTTTTTTAAAAAAAAAGTCATGAAGAAAAGCAGTCATATATGGAGTTGCTGGGAGGAAAAACAGTCATAATATTGTCGAGATAGTGCAGTGGTTGAATTCACCAATCAGCCAGTTGCCCTGGGCTTATTAGTTTCTTTTTAATCTTACACTGCAATATAGAACAGCAGGATGGCGTGAAATGTGAAAAAGAAAAGAAGCAGGGGAGGAAGGAAACATGATTAAAGCACACACAAAATAGAAAGAAAGCAAGTGGAGAGCAGTCCCTCAAGTTCCAGCTGGCTAGTGGTGATTGATCACAGCTCCATTTGCTGTTAGGTTTGTGGGGTGGGGGCCTGTATTCTCTTGATACTCCTTTTTTCATCAGTTCTAGGGTTGGCTCAGCCTAGAATAAACTAGCCTGGAAATTTAGAATATTCAAAGATTTTATTTTTGTGTAAGTTTTATCCAAGTAACTCATGCATTTCTTTAAGATCAGGTTTTACAGAGGGACTTCTAGTGAAAGACAGCAATTTCAATTGTTTGGGTAACTATCTACAAATAATGTAATTACATTACCTATAAATACATTACATGATGTAAATACATTAGCTACAAATAATGTATTTGTGTCTCTCAAATACACAAATACATTAGTGTGGATTTGCACATCAAAGCTTCTGTAATAATGAATTTATGTCACTTTCACTTTGTGTATTAATTTGAGAGATCCCCTGACTTCCTTTAGATCAGTTTCACTCACCTAAATTATCACACCAACCCCCTACCCCCCGTATATTTTTATCGCTATTTGTATCACAATTCTATTATTTGGTGATCGCTATTATGTAGTGACTATTATTTTTGTAACTTTAGATGATATGCTATAACCTTTGTTTTCTGTTCCATTGTTCATAAACACTAGTGCCTCTTTCTTCGTTTCTTAAAGGATTAAAAAAAAAAACAGGGATGTTGACAGGTGAAAATAGTTGCACCGGAGGTTAATAAATGGTTTGTAACAAAAGCATTTCATGTATAAATACATTTAAGACATCCTGGATAAATGAAATAGAACAAATTTCTCTCTAATGGAGCAACTCAGAAACTTTGAAGTGCAAATCCCCAGTGTGAAACTTCCAAAGGATGTGCCGTGTACAGCGTTTCACAAACTTCTGATCATAGAAACATATTTGGTTGGTTTCCTTCCCCTGCAGAGCATCTATTCACATTTTGGGGAAATGCTTCTAAAATGGTAGGGGAGGCAGTGTCCCATTTCTTGTGATGTCAGGAGTACCAAAAATCTTTCTTTTACTAAAACGGTGCACGCTTTTTGAGCACTTGCAAAGTGCCTAAGTGGTACTGAATGCTAGCACATAGCATCCCATGAGCAATGTGCTAGTAGTATCTCACTTTACAAATAGGAAGATCAAGACATAGAAATGGCAAATCATGTGGTCCAGCATCCCACAATTAGCTAAGTGGCCAAGTCAGGATTCTAATCACTTTAGAGCTCCCTAAATATACTATACCACTTCTCCCACTGGCTGTCACACTGCCTAGAAGGAAAGCATTACAAGGGCACTTTTTATAGTTAGACATTTTCAGGCTTAGTCATTTCTATAGTCGTGATGCTGTCTCTATCTCCACACTATAATGCATCATACACCAACAGCACGTGCATCCATTATCTCAGTTGAGCCCTGTTAGACAGTACAGCTGGCAATAATACAGAGGGTGTATGCTAAATCAAGCAATTAACATATGCGCTACCTCATATTTATCTTGTTGTGGGTCGAATACCATTGTAGTCCATTTTGTGCTGCTATCACAGAATACCTGAGACTGGGTATAAACAACAGAACTTACCTTCTCATAGTTCTGGAGGCTGGAAAGTCTGAGAGAGAGATGCTGGCAGGTTACCTTGTCTGATGAGGGCTGCTTTCCAAGATGGTAGCTTGTTGCTCTGTCCTCCAGAGGGGAGAAATGCTGAGTCTCCATGTGGTGGAAGGCGGAAGGGCAAGGGAGCTAAATGCTGTGTGAAGCCTCTTTTATAGAGGCCTTAATTCCATCACAGGGAGAAGCCCTCATGGCCTAATTGCCTTCTAAAGGCCCCACCTCTTAACACTATCACATTGCCAACACCTGAATTTTGAAGGGAACACATTCAAACTATGGCAAACACTTAAAATCTACTTTCTTAGTAATTTTCAAGTATATAATACAGTGTTATTAACCATAGTTACCATGTTGTATAATAGATTTCTTGACCTTATTCCTCCTGCCTAACTGAAATTTTATTTTCTTTGATCAATATCTCCCCAATTTTCCCACCATGAGCCTCTGGTAACCATCATTCTAGTCTCTGCTTCTATGAGTTCAACTTTTTTAGATTTCACACATAAGAGAGATCATGACTCGTTTCATTTAATACAATATCCTCCAGGTTTATCCATGTTGTCACAAATGACAGGATTTCCTTTTTTTGAACAGTATTTCACTGCATATATATACAGCACATTTTTTTATCCATCCATCAGTTAATGGACATTTAGGTTAATTCTATAATTTGGCTATTGAAAAAGTGCCGCAATTAACATAGAAATGTAGATATTTCTTCAATATATTTCATTTCCTTTGTAACTCCAAATTTCTATTTCTTATATATCAGTTAATTGTTCCTTTGTAGCTGTTGGTGCTCTCACTAACAATCCATTTAATTTCCTGGTGAATGTTTTGCCATGCATGTTCTATCAATTAGAGCGCTACTGTTATTTTCAAATACTTGATATGCAAAAGATGGTTTGCATTTCAATTCTGTTTGCATTGTTACCAAATAAAATTTAACATAGCATTTGTCAATAAAAAAATAGCTATTAAAGTCTTTAAACGTAACTTTAACTCTTACAAATGTTTGAATGATTGTAAAAATGCTTTTAAATATTTTATCACCTCTGTGTGAAACTTTTCAATGATGATGATCAAGCATTTGAAGAGTGCACATTAAAAAGTCAATTAGAATTGGGTTGTACCTACTTCAACATAAAACCCAACATACAAAAAGCTATGTTGAATTCCACTTCCGCTAGAGATGTAGAAAGTCAAGAGAACATTGCACCCACCCTAACAACAAGAATAAACCAGAAAATCTACAAAATCATAATTTTTAAAATCCTGTAAAAGAGCTCAGGTTATAAAGAAACCTAATGAACCAAAATTGAGAAAAATGGCAAAAACCTCATAGGAGAGAGAAGACCCCACAGCTGCTTTTATCTTTGGTCCCACACTGAATAAAAGAGGAAGCTGCCATAGATACAGATAAGAAAAAAACAGCTGAACTTACTGTAAAGAGAGAGTATAGCCTGCATGATCATTTAGAATCCCCAGGAATCTCAGACACCAGGGAGTCTCCACTTACCCACAAACTCTTCTACAGGCTTTCACTGAGTGCTCTCAAGAAACTCCAAGACGCAGGTTTTCAGAGCCTCTGAAGTCTAAGCAGGAGAACTGAAGGAAATCCCACGGGCACTCTGGTCGTGGTAATTATAAGGCAGCAACTCTCTACCACTAGGGGAGGAACAGGTGAGCTGAGTGCACAGTGAGCACAGCACATGGGGTCTGCTGAAGTCCAAAGGCAGAGAGGAGAACTGAGAAACTCCACTGGCCCTCTGGACATGACATTGCACACTAGACAGTGGCCATCTTCTACTGGAGAGATGCTGGAGAGCTGAGAAAAACATCCCCTCTTCTCCAAGTACAAGTTTACCAAGCCTTCTGGAGTCTAAGAAGAACTGCAGAAAACCCCACAGACACTATGGTCCTTACCTAGTAAGCTAAAGACCATCTACCTATTGTGGGAGGGGCCAGAGAGCTAAGAAAGACATCTCACCCCAAAACTAAGTGCACAGGTATTGCTGAAGTTCAGAGGCAGAACAAGAACATTAAGAGAAACCCCCAGATACTCCATTCCTTGTACTGAGTATGTGGCAGAAGCCATCTGCACTTGGGACAGGATAGGACTGAGACAGGTATGAAGCAAAGGCAAACAAGGCTGGCTGAAGTACTAGGACAGGAAAGAAGGACTGATCAACTCCCTCAGGCACTCATACCCCAAGTCCTGCTAAAAGGAAGGTTCTGATTTCTCTGTTGAACAATGTGAAGCCTGTGGTGAATTGAATCTAACTATAGCAACAGCAATTTCAAACCTAGATCAACTAGACTAAATTATGTAAAAAATTCTAGTGTAAAAATAAGCTATGGCCTGCCAGAATAAAAATGCCTGCCCTTTTCTGAATATGATTATTCTTTTCTTCAGACTCTACTGTTCATTTACAATTCATCGAAAATTATAAGGCACATGAACAAGTTAAGAAAATGACTCTTCCTCAAGAGAGACAACAGCAAATAGAACCAGAGCCACAGAGAATTATTGTAATTATCAGATGGGGACTGTAAAATAATAACAATATATAAAAGGATTGAGTGGAAAAATGAGCAACATCTTTGAACAGATGGACAATTTCAGAGACAAAGATGCCAGAAATGAAAAATAGTTCATTTTATAGATAAACAATTATTTCAATGCATCGTTAGCACCTAGACACAGAAAAGGAAAGAACAGTGAAAGTGAAGACAATTTGTATCTGAACACTCTATTTGCATTCAAGATCTCTGACACATATAAAACCGCCAAACAAACACATACTTTAGTACTCGAAAAAATTTAAATGACCTAGAATTTTCTAAAACATGTGAAAGACATCAACCCAAGATTCAATAAGTTCTGCAAACCCAAAGAAGAATGAATTCAAAGAAACACCAGTAAAAGCACCCATAGACACATCAGAATCAAACAGATGAATCCCAGACATAAAGGGAAAATCTGAAAAACTGACAAACAAGACAGATTACATACAGGTGAGCAACAATAGAAATTACAGCTTCTCACTGAAAACAATGGAGACCAGAAGACAGTGAAATGACATTTTAAAGTGTTGAAAGGAAAAAAAAAATCAATCTAGAATTCTATATCAGTGAAATATTTTCCAAAAATGAAAGCAGACAAGATAAACATATTTTCAAGAAAACAAAAGTCAAATAAATTGCCTCGAGCATATCTTAACTATCAGGAAATACTCAAATTATTTAGGCCAATAGGAAACAATATTAGGGACCCAGTTCTTTAGGAAGGAATGAGAACTCTGGAAAGAGAAAGCATGTTAGTAAATACAAAAGACACTAACACACACACACACACAGAAATATTTTAAAGACTATTGGTTTCTAAAAGTAAAACTAACAACAGTGTAGTTATTTTACATTGTTCTGACATGTTTAGAAGTAAGCTGTATGACAAGAGTATAGAGGGTAGGAGAATGGCAATTAAAATATATTATTTTAAGAGTTTTATATGGTTTGTGAAGCAGTAAAATAATTTTTGTTCTTGACGTGATAAATTAGAGATGCATATAGTAATATCTATATTAGAAATGACAGAGACATAAAAGCAACTAATGATAACTAACAGAAAATAACAACAGAAATTAGTGTCTAACAATACTTAATTCACACTAAAAAGAGGCAGAAAATGAGGAACAAAAAACGAAGAGCAGGTGGAATAAAACACAAACATCAGTAAGTATATATAGACTAAACAATGAATTAAAAGGCAGACAATGTAAGATTGGTTTAAAAAGCAAGACCAAAGTATATGTTGTTGACAAGGAATACAATTTAAACATAAAAACACAGAAAAGTTGAAAGTAAAAGGATGGAAAATGGAAACACATATACCACACAAACATTAATTATAAGAAATCTGCCAGCCGGGCACGGTGGCTTACGTCTGTAATCTCAGCACTTTGGGAGGCTGAGGTGGGCAGATCACAAGGTCAAGAGATCGAGACCATCCTGGCCAACATGGTGAATCCATGTCTCTACTAAAAATACAAAAATTAGCTGGGTGTGGTGATGCACCCCTGTAGTCCCAGCTACTTGGGAGGCTGAGGCAGGAGAATTGCTTGAACCCGGGAGGCAGAGGTTGCAGTGAGCTGAGATCATGACACTGCACTCCAGCCTGGCAACAGAGCAAGACTCCGCCACCCCAAAAAAAGGAAATCTGCCACAACTATGTTATGTGATAGAAAGGAGACTTCAGCAAAAAGACTATTTCATACTGAGATAAAGACAGGCATTTCATAATGATAAATGAATTACCTGATGAAGAAAACATAACCATTTTAAATGTGACAGAACAAAAGGAAAATATAGATGATAAGTCCATCATTATTTTGAAGAACTGAATATCACTCTCTCAGAAGTTGATATAACAACTAGACAAAAAAATTTAAACAAAGATAGAGAAGATGTAACTCGACTTAATTGACAGTACTGGAGGATGACGCCTAACAACAGAAAAGGACTGAGTAATCTTCTGAAGTGCACACAAAACACTCACCAAGGTAGACTCTTTTCTGGATCATAAAACGAGTCTCCAAACATCTCAAAGGTCAGAAATCACAAAGAATGTACTCTCTGACCACAGCAGTATTAAATTAGAAATCAATAACAATAAAATATTTTAATAAGATTTTCTGCGATGAAGGAAATATCTGTGCTGCCCAAGATGGCAGTCTGGTAGTCATATCCACATGTGACTATTGAGCACTTGAAATTTAGCTAGATCATCTTAGCAATTGAGTTTTTAATTTTCATTCATTGTAATTTTAATTTTAATATCCACATATAGCCAGTGGCTACTGTATTAAACAGCACAAATCTAGACAATCTCTAGATATTTGGAAATTAAACAGCACATTTCTACTAACCCATTACATATGTGTGTGTCCATATATACATATACACATGTATGTATATACACATCACAAGGGAAATTAGAAAATATTATAAACAGAATGATAATAAAGCACATCATTTCACAAATCATGTGATATAGATAAAGCAGTATTTAGAGGGAACTTCATGGTTATAAATGTCTATATTAAAGAGGAGGAAGGTTGTAAAATCAATATTCAAAGCTTGTACTTTAAGAAGCCAGAAAAGGCAGAGCAAATTAAACCCAAAATAAGAAAAAGAAACAAAATAAAATTGGAGCCCAGGAAAACAGAAAACAATAGGGAAAATCAACAAACCTAAAGTCCTTGTAAAGATCAATAAGGTTGCTGAACCTCTAGAATCAAGAAAAAAAGGAGAAAATACAAATTGCTATCATCAGCGATGTAGGAGAGGGCAAAAACAAGTTCTGTAGACATTAACATGACAATAACGGAATACTATGAACAGTTTTGTATTAATAAAGTTGACAGGTCAGAATAAATGGGCATAGTTTTTGAAAAGCACAACTTACCCAAACTGACACAACAAAAAAGAATAATATATAAATAGTTTTTATATCCATTAAATGATTTTATTTGTAAGAGTATACTGAGACAGCCAGGTGGGAAGGGGTCGCGTGACAAACTCCAACTGGCCAGCGCACTGGGAGGAGTGCGCTCTGCGGGGAGTCTCGGGAAGTTCCAGCTGTTTGCGGCAGGGAGGAGCCTGGCCCCGCCTCTTCCTGGGTCGAACGTGGGATTCAATCTGCGAGGCAGGAAGCACAGTAGCAGGATTCTGGCTTAGGAGAGGGTTCCAGTTTCCCTTCTCCCCCGCCTTTTTGCTCAATAAATTCCATTTATTCTCATTATTCAAATTGCATGCAAGGCTGTTTCATGGCTGTGACAAGGCCCCATCTTTAGCTGAAGTAAGGAGAGAGTCCTGCAGCAGTACAAATTCAAGATTTAATATCTCCTACAATATGTGATTTTTTTCTTGTAATTATTCTATATATAAAAAGGATTTTTTCACCAAGTCTTACCTAAATGTTCCAGAATACTCTGCTGTTTGTTGCAGTGTGCCGTGCAAATCTTAAACTTTTCTCTGTGAGCCATAGCATGAAAACACTGGGAGGCACTTCTCTACCTGGAGTTGAAGTGGAGGTGAAGGGAATTGGAAGAAAGATAGGTTTGGGCAGCACAATGCACAAAAAAATGTGAAGGGATCTCTATGTCATGGGTTGTTGTCAGGATTACAATGAAGAGATCATGCATCTAATGCTCTTGGCACAATGCCTGCTTGATAGCAGGTGCTCAGTAAATATTATTCCCCTCCTCTCTAGGGTGCCATTACTTGAGGGAAGTGGGGTTTTTGGCTTTCTGTATAGAAACCTACAGGTTATATTTGGAGAAATGTGGTTCCTTCCATACTTTTATTTTCTATATTGGAATAGCCAAGGGATCCAGCGTCGGCTGCTCTTCAGAAATGAGCTATTTTATAAAAAAGAATATTCTGAGTCTTCATAGTGTTGCTCTTAAACTGTATGCAAATGCAGAATTCAACACTTATTAATTGATCTTTCTGCAATTATTTAAGTTGTGAAAGAGTTGGTATTCCTACAAAAAGAAATACTTTGTCATAATTCAGATGACAGTGGGAGCTTTTCGGAACTATAAAAGGACTTTCTTCTAGACAATAGCCAAATAATTAAAATACCAATGTTAGAAATTCATTTACTTGTTCAGATACTGAGTGTTCAGGAAGATTAAATTTTTTCTTCCAAACAATCCTTAAGACTTTGCCTCTCAAAATAATTAAGGAAGAGTATGTCAGTGTTTGATAAAAATGCCACTCAAGGCAGTTTTAAGCCACTAAAACCTAAATAAAAGGTTATTTTTTAACTAGTACTACTGTACTTGGATAATTATCAGAATAATTCCCTGGATGTTATTTCACACCTTGAATAGGAGGCCTGGAAACTAGGCTTCTTTGTTGGCCATAACGTATTCTGTATTTCTCCAACACTTAACTTTTAAATTATTTTTTAATGTTTGAAGACATTTATGGAGCATGACAATACATCATGGCAAACACATTCCCACATTTCATTTTTACAGCACTCCTAATCCCCATTTTACAGATGGTGGCATCATGGGGTAACAGCATGGTTGGTTTATTTACACAGGGCCCACACCTGACAGAAAACTGAGCTGAGATTGCACACAACACTCTACTGCAAAGCCATGACATGCTTGTCATTTAATTCCAAGATCAACGGCCTTCTGGCATGATTTTTAACTAGTTTAAATCATTTTTCTTAAGAGCTGTCTAATGTCTCGGCTAACTTAGGAATTCATGGTTAAAACAATTCCTGAGGAAAGCAATCAACAGAGACCAATAGATTTTTACGTTTCAACCTTGGTGTTGAAGACATTTTGACCATTCCTCCACTGAGTCCTGGGCAAAGCTCATCTCTATCCTAACCCGTAGCTTTACATTGAACCCTGATGTTGATTTTACAAAATGGAAAATGGGAATTTGGAAACAACTTCCCAAAGAGAACAACATTATTGCTCTTAAGACTACTTATCTATACTTTTCCAATAGGTTAATATTTAGCTGCAGTTCTCTGTGACTTCATTATAGAAGCCTCTAGTATACACTTGAATCATACCATTCTTTTTTGGGTAACTATATGTTGGGACCAGATACTCTACCTAGAGTTCTCTAATTATTACAGTGACACTATAACATAGATACTATTTTTCCATTTTACTAATAAGTTAACCAAGACACAGAGAGGCTAAATAACAATGAAAACAATAATAAGAAAAGTTAACATTTAGTAAGCACCCACTAGGTAGCAAGTACTGTGCCAAGTACTGTGTATACACTTTATAAACAATACCTCTCATTTCCTCTTTAGAACAATACAAGGAGATTGATACTGTTATTATCCCACCTCACACACAGAAGTTAGAGAAGATAAGGAACTTGCCCAAGGTCACATAATTAGTGAGTACCAGAACAGGGACTTGGACACAAGTCAGAGTGACAGCGAAGTCCATGTTCAGTCATTCCACTTTACAGGCCACCTTCTCTAGAGTTTGGATTCCAACTCAAGTCAAACTACAGAGGATATACACACTCCACTACCATGATTCCTAGCAATAAATACCAATCGCAGGGAGTCACTCGCACAGATGGTTTGGGCAGTTCAACTATCTCTATCTGCCCTGTCCTATAACAACTCCGTCTAGACAACAACCTTTAGTGTTGGGAGCATAAGCTTGTTTGCCAGACCCATTTCTACTCTGCCTCTTACTGGCTCGGTGACCTTGTAGATGGTACTCAACTTGTCTGAGGCTTCATTCTGTGATTCCTTAAATGAGAACATAATAGTACTCACCTTGGAAGACAGATGTAGGAATCAGGTGAGAAAATATTGGGGAACTTGTGTGGCATTTTGGCAGATGATTATACACAGCAGCTACTAGTCTAAGATATTACATATGCAATAAGGATAGATCTATCAAAAGGCATATTTAGGAGCAGAATATCACCCATGCCTTCAATCACGCTCGTGCCTTTACCTAGCTGTGTGACCTTGGATAAATTACGTGAGGTTTCTTGAGATTTGGTTAATTGATAAGGTAAGAACTAGATTTTCCAGTTGCCTTCAAACACTGATATTTGATCATGCTACCAATATGTATGAAATTGCTTTGTAAAGTGTAAATTACTATAAAAATGTACCCTATTATCATCACCAGGGTCACCTTTTTTTTATCGTGGAGTTGTGAAAGAGAAGAGTGGAACTGATACTTATTGACAGGAACCTCACTGACCCCTTTGTGTGTCTTATGCCATTTCTTCCTGGCCTTCTCCCTAAGAGGTTGGTAGTTTAGGCATATTACGAAAGCTTTAAAACAAATGTTACAAAAGAACCCAAGATTCAAAGAGACAGAATGAATTATCTAAGTTTATCCAGCTAGACAAGAGAGAATGGCTCTCAAATTCACACCCCTCTACCAAAAACTTCATGTACCACCTTGGAAGGGACCTCTGAAGACTTGCCAAACTCACCAGAAATTTGAGGAACCAAAAAAATGGATCTTGAGGCCCAAAAAGTCCCCTCACCATGGACGGGGGTTTCCATACCTTGCACCTTTCCATGTGTCTCGGCCATGGGGACAGAAGGAACCACTGGGGAAAGAAAAGGGATATGGGAATTGGGAATCTCTGCTACCCACCTCAGGTAACCAAAAAGGCAGCACCCTAAGCTGTAGTAAGCAGGAGCACCCACACAAAAAGGAGAGTGAAAATATTCTTTGAAAGAATTTGCTGGCTGGGTGCAGTGGCTCTGCCTGTAATCCCAGCACTTTGAGAGGCCAAGGAGGGTGGATCACTTGAAGTCAGGAGTTTCAGACCAGCCTGGCCAACGTGACAAAAACCTTTTTCTGATTTAAAAAAAAAATACAAAAATTAGCCAGGCATCATGTTGGGTGCCTGTAATCCCAGCTACTTGGGAGGCTAAGGCAGGAGAATTGCTTGAACCTGGAAGGCAGAGGTTGCAGAGAGCCGAGATCATGCCACTACATTCCAGCCTGGGCAACTGAGCAAGACCCCATCTCAATAATAATAATAATAATAATAATAATAATTTGCTATTTCCTCCCAAAACCAGATGGCGTCATTTAGGAATTTTTTTTTTTTTTTTTTTTTTTTTTGAGATGGAGCCTTGCTCTGTCACCAGGCTGGAGTGCAGTGGCGCAATCTTGGCTCACTGCAACCTCCGCCTCCTGGGTTCAAGTGATTCTTCCACCTCAGCCTCCTGAGTAGCTGGGACCACAGGCATGTGCCACCATGCCTGGCTAACTTTTGTATGTTTAGTAGAGACGTGGTTTCACCATGTTGGCCAGGATGGTCTTGATCTCTTGACCTCATGATCTGCCCACCTCGGCCTCCCAAAGTGCTGGGATTACAGGCATGAGCCACCACGCCCAGCCCATTTAGGAAATGTTTAAAAAATAATGTTTAATTTAGTATTGTACTAATTTTGAATTATATATCAAGGATACCATAACTTTTAAATGTATGATTTAAATAATATATGGGGGGGGCACCATAAACTCTTTTTTCATAGACTTTTTTAGATTCAAAGCAAAATTGAGCAGAAGGTACAGAGAATTCCCCTGTACTTCTTATCTTCACACATGCAGAGCCTCCCCATTATCAACATCCTCCACCACAGTGGTGCATTTTTACAATTACTGAACCTACTCTGACCTATTATGACCCAAAGCCCATAGTTTACAATATGATTCGTTCTTGTGTTGTGCATTCTGTGGGCTTGGAGAAATATGTAATGATACATATGCATAGTCATAGGATCATACAGAGTATTTTCACTGCCTAAAAATCCTCAGAGCTCTACCTGTTCATGCCCCCACTCCAGCCCTGGAAACCACTGATCTTTCTCCTATCTGAATAGTTTTTCCTTTTCCAGGGTGTCATATACAGACAGTCCCCAACTTATGATGCTTTGACTCACTATTTTTCAACTTTGCCATTGTGCAAAAGTGATATGCATTCAGTAGAATCTGTACTTCACATTCTGAATTCTGATCTTTTCCTGGGCTGGCGATACATGATAGCAGACTCTGTTGCTGCTCTTGCCATGCTAGAAAACAGCAGTGAGCAGTAGCTCCCAGTCAGCCACGCTGTCATGAGGGTAAACAATTGATGCTCTACAGCGTACTGTCTTGCCAGCATTTTTTAGATATTGTGTCTTGTGATTTCCCATCCCATCATGTCTAACAAAAACACCCATCTTTGACTTAGGATATTTTCAGTTTACAATGGGTTTATTGGGAAGTAGCCGTAGAGTAAGCAGAGGAGCGTCTGTAGTTGGCGTCATACAGTATGCAGCCTTTTCAGACTGGCTTCTTTCACTCAGTAATATGCATCTAAATTTCCTCTATGTCTTTTTATGGCTTGACAGCTTATTTCTTTTTGGCACTGAATAATTTCCTATTGTCTGGATGCACCAGAGTTTATTTACCCATTCACCTGCCGAAGGACATCTTGGTTGTCTTTGAGTTTGGGCAACTATGAATAAAGCTTCTATAAACATCCACATTCACGTTTTTGTGTGGACATAAGTTTTCAACTCTTCTGTGTAAATACCAAGTAGTGTGATTGCTGGATCATATGGTAAGAGTATGTTCGGTTTTGTAAGACATTGCCCAACTGTCTTCCAAAGCGATGTACCATTTTGTATTTCCACCAGCAGTGAATGAGAATTCCTGTTGCTCCACATCCTTGCCAGCATTTGGTTTTATCAGCATTCTGGATTTTGGCCATTCTAATAGGTGCATAGTGATATCTCTTTGTCATTTTAATTTTCATTTCCATGATAACATAAAATGTAGACCATATTTTCATGTGCTTATTTTCCATCTGAATGTATTCTTTGGTGAGGTGTCTGTTAAGGTCTTTTACCTATGATTTAACCAAATTGTCTTCTTACCGTTGAGTTTTAAGAGGTTTTTTGTATATTTTGTATAATAGTTCTTTATCAGATATGTCTTTGGCAGATATTTTCTCCCATAGCTCAGCCTAAACACTATCTCCACTATGCCTGAGGCTAGGAGACTACAAGGAAAATATCGCTAACATTGATGACTCCCATCAATGTTCTCCAAATACCAAATGTGTTAATCCAAACAATTACCTGAAATTTAGATACTATGCCAATAGCTTCCAAGCAGTAATAACATACACAGCTAACGTTGGCCATCTTAAGTGTTCTTCTGTAAGACCTTTGGGAGGAACACATGAGCAGACAGCTGACTCGAGTGAAGAATCTTGCTATGGACTTACTGTTACATTATAACAGGAGTTTAATCTGAGCCCTAGGACTGATGGTAGCTTTTCCCAGGATTACACGTTAGAAGACTCTGAAGATCAGTTCCACTTGGCAAATAAGCATTCATATTCTTTCATTATAATATTTATCAGGTGTCCATCATATATATGATACAATATGAGTTATGAAGACATACAAATTTCTCAAGCTAGTTAAAATCTTGTAGGAACTATATGGCATGTATATAATACAAATTGCCTCTCAGCTGAGACAGACAATAAATCTTGAGAATCACTGTGGTTTAATGTGTTTTTAATGTATTGTATTAAGGAGCAACCTTAAAGTTTATTTCACCTAATCATCCTCCCAAAACAAAGATCAGAAAAGCCTAGAATAGAATTCTGGTTCCAATTTATTTGACTTGTGATCTTAGACAAATTATTTGACAGCCTTAGGACTTTGTCTTCTGTAACATAAGTATCCTAAACTTCTGGTTAGACATGGCTGATGGAATACTCACGGATGTCTTCACTTTCTCCTGAAACCTTTCTAAAATTATAGCAATTAATTTTTTATCCATAAGAGACAAGAGAATTAGAGAGAGAGAAATCGTGGGCAAAAAAAAATGCTATTAAGTAGAACAAAACATCTTTCAGTGGCCAAGCTTGGAAACTAATTAATTCACAAGATATAGAACCCTAAAGAGGCTCAAAATTGGGAGGAGATGACACTCCTAAAGATAGGGAAATAGAATGGGACAGAAAACAGAAGAGTTGATTAAGAAGGAGATAAACCTCAAGGTTTCCTCCTCGGTCACATGCAATTAGACTATGGCCTTCCTTTGCGATAGCAGAAGACAGGAAGAGAAATTGAATCAAGGGAGTCTAAACACCAGGAGTAGCAAAAGATGGGCTGCTGTCTTAAAAACAAAGAAATTATGCAAAAATCTGCTTTTTGGATAGTGAAGCCTCCAAATCCCCTTGTATTAGGTAAAATAAATGTTGCCCCCAAATGTTCACATCCTAATCTTCAGAACCTGTGAATGTGTCACATTACATAGCAAAGATGAATTAAGGAACCAGGTGAAACTGAGGTTGTTAATCTATTGCCATTATAATAGGAAGATTGAGTCGATGTATCCAGTGAGCCCAATGTAATCATGAAAGCACTCAAAAATCGAAGAGGGAGGCAGAGTCAGTCAGACGATGTGACCACAAAAGAAAAACACAGTGATGCAATGATGTTGGCTTTCAAGATGGATGGAGGAGACCATGAGTCAAGGAATGTGAACGGCCTCTAGAAGCTAGAAAAGGCAAGGAAATGGATTCTGCCCTGGAGTATCCAAGAAAAAACACAACAGATACCTTAATTTTAGCCCAGTGCAACCCATGTGGGGCTTCTACTCTCTAGAACCATAAGATAGTAAGTCTGCCCAGTTTAAGCTGTCGAGTTTGTAGTAATTGGTTACAGAAGTGATAGGAAACTAATACCACCCCTTACAAAGCAATAATGTAGAGCAAATGTATGATTCCAATGCACTGACTATATAGCTATTCATTTGCTATACATATTTTAAATATTGTCTAAAACATTTTTAAGGGGCTACTTCCTCATGAACCTCTATTGTACACTTAAAAAGTGACTTGTAAGAAATAAATGTAAGTGATAGCAACTCCATCTTGCTTAGTTAATAGTAAAGCTTGCCCTCACTTGATTCCTTTCTAAGACAGTGGCCACTTTGACAATAGCAGTACTCAACTGCATGCACACATATATATGCTTCACATGTATGTGAACACGTATCATAAACACACATTTCAGCATATCTGTGTTAACTCACTTCACTTGTGTTAATAAAACATCTTGGAATACTCCTAAGGTCATTACTTTCTGGGTAAGGTCGAAGTCCATGGCCAGCTTATTTACTGTAGCTGGTTATAAAGGCACCAACCTAAATTTGAGCTATGAGATCTTTCACAACAAGAAATACAACATATTTTATAAGAAATTCTATTTCTACTTTAACCCATATTAGGGAACATTGGTTATTTTAATTATTGACACTCTTTAGGCAGTTGGAAACAGACTTAATATTATGCTTTCACTAAAGCATAATTAAAGGATTTTTTTCTCTAGCTGACATTATAAATACTAGCATTTGTCTTAAGAATTACTTCTGATAAGAAATTTTACAAATTACAAGAACATTTCCCTTCTTTTTGATGTGAATGAATGACTTAATTTAATTGCATTTTTACTTGATTTCAAACCCTTTTTACATGCTTTCATTAAATAACTAAATTTTATCCAAATCAGAACTGGTATCTCCAACTCTATCTTTATATCTCATGAACACATGTTCTTTTGTTAGGTCAACTGAACCACCTGGTGCTGAATATTTAAATTGAAGAGAATCTCTGGCATCTGGCATTCACTATTAGGCTCTCTGCATCTGGCTTAGCCATGATCTCTGTATATTTATGTTTAGTCTCTTCACTGACATTTTATAGAGATAGAGAACATGGGACACACTGGGAAAAAAGGATGAACAAAATAAGGCAACAGTCATGCAAAATTTTTACAGTATCTGGTAAAGAAATGCAGAATTAAATAGAAAGTTTTAGAAAGCATTTTAAAGCTCAAGAACATATAGCTTAGAATTCAGCAAGATACATAAGAATTCCTTATTTTATAAAGAATATCATAGGTCAGACTAGATATCAAATTTGGGTTATCTTTCCAAAGAAATCATCCATTCAGTCTGATGTTAGGCAAACACTTGAGGGTTGTTTTTCGGAATTTTTATGGAGCAGATAATATTAAGGATTTGGGGATGGAGATCAACAGTAAAATATAAAATATTACTCCTGGTCTTACCCACCTATGAAAGATAAAATAATTGAACTTCAGAGCTAGAGAATTTAAGATAACAAAAGTCGGTTTTCCTGCTATATAATAAACAGAAGGACATGATGCACTATATCCAGAAAAATATATTGAAGCAATTGGGTAAATATAACTGAAATAATCATAGTGGAAATGAAAATGTGGTAGCTTGTATTATTTGCAAATCTGAAAGAGCCACTATATCCTATAGAATTGAGTCAAAATTGAGAATTATTCATTAATTTAAAATATCCATCAGTCAATGAATAGATAAAGAAAATATGGCAAAAAATATGCAATGGAGTACTATTCAGCCATAAAAAATGAAATCCTGTCATTTGCAGCAACATGGATGGAACTGGAGGTCATTATGTTAAATGAAATAAGCCAGTCACAGAAAGACACATGTGATATGTCCTCATTCATATATGAGAACTAAAGTAGTTGATCTCATGGAGGTAGAGGGTAGAATGAAAGTTACCAGAGGCTGGAAAGCACGTGTGTGTGTGTGTGTGTGTGTGTGTGTGTGTTGGTGGGGGTGTTGCTGGAGAATGAAAAGAGGTGAATTAATGAGAACTAACATACAGTTAAAGAAAAGGAATAAGTTCTAATATTCAATAGCAGAGTAGGGTGATTACAGTTAACAACAATGTATTGTATATTTCAAAATAGCCAGAAGAGAAGTTTTGAAATGTTTCCAACACATAGAAATGATAAATGCTTGAGTTAATAAATACCCAAACCCTGATTTGATCATTACACATTCTATGTCTGTAATAAAATACCACACATACTCCATAAATATGCATAAAAATTATGTATTAATAAAATAATTTAAAACTTAAAAGTAGCAACAATGCCATGAAATGATAAAATTACAAATACTACAAAGACTGAAATTAGTTGTAGCATAATTCTACAATTGAAACATAACAAATTATTTTATTAATTTGACATTTAAAATTACCAAATATTGTTCTTATATATACTTGATAACTATTATCAAATGTATAAGACATATCAATTCATATGATTATTATGAAGGTGAGTAAATTTATATAAATCATATGTCAAGTGCAGTGTTTCACACATAGAAAGTCTTTGAAAAATGACAGCTATTAGTAGCCACCTATTCATCAAACTCCCAAATAAATGTATATCTAAGTTCTGACCCAAGCTTCCATTGACAGAGACCTTCATCCTTCACTAGGTCATCCATTCCTTTATTGGATAAGTCTAATACTTACAAAAACCATTTTCATATTAAGTCAAAATCTGCATTCCAACTTTTGACTATTGGTATCAGTTTTGTCTGTTGGAGCAACATAGAACATCTACTTTTACTTATACATGGCAACCCTTTAACATTTCTAAACAGCTACCTCCTCTTCCTCAGAGACTTCTGTCTCTTGACCATCATATTCAGAAAGTTGAGCCTGGAAATGAGCACACTGACCATATCAGTGTGGCCAAGGCAAAGTTTAGATTTGGCCACCTGGAGATTTACTATTATGATTATCCCATCCTTACCCAGGGCACTACAGCCAGAGCTTAAGTCACATGTTGTGACTTGGAACATTTTGCTTTGCAAACGACAGAAACTTAATTAGCCTGAGTTGAAAGGGAAGCTATGAGGATCTATTAGGTTATTAGAATACAGTGATACTGAAGGAAGAGAAATGCAGCTGAGCCACAGGAACAACGGACCAGAGGAATCCAAACGTAGACAGGAGTCTCCTTCCATCTCTCATATCCACTCCTCCCTCCAAAGACGAGATTCCTCTGCCACCCCAGTGGTGAGGGACATGGCTGCCTATAAATCCAAAGCTTTACTTCTTAGAGTCCAGGCTTTCAAAGACAGGCCAGCTTACCATTCTTGGTTCTGATTTTCAAATAAACAGAACAGATCCTTATTCTTAGGCTGAGTATCAATTTTTGGACTTTTCAACTGTAGCCAGGAACCAGGTCATGTTGTGACTTCAGTGCTTTTTTTCAACCATCTGGACAAGGAGAAGGAGCAACTTCTAGAAAAGGTGAACTGGGCACACAGGTCTGCAAGTGTTCACTACAGAATATGTTGTTTTAGTTTTTTACTAGCAGTTAATTGAACTGCAGTGTAGTCTCATGTATTCTGTTCACACTTGTCTCAATGTCTACCTATGACATCCTTTATACCTACTGAATTTTAGCACATCTTTGCAGGCTATTAAAATTTTGTGCCACAATTTCTCACCTAACATACATTACTAATATCCTCTAATTGTCTGTCTGAAGTCTGGCTTTCACATCTTCATGATGTGATGATAAAATAGAGAGGGTCACAGGCAAAACTTTATTGTAGTCCTCCAGAAACTTCTTTTGGGGTTGACATGGATCCTTTATTAAACACCTGGGGGATACAATCATTCAATCAGCCATGATGGCTTAGAAATGAGTCTTTCCAGAAGCACACGGATCTAAATGTCAGCAACACGGAGGTTAGAAAATTCATCATCTCCACATCCCATGGGCAGAACCTATTTGGGGAGTCGTGTTCTTACAAGACCAAAAAAGAGAAATTCTTAGAAAGCGACTTGAAACACTATTTCTCCCTTCAAACAGGAGGTAGTGCCTGCAATACTCTGTCACATCACGTAGACCATTATCCCAACAAATTCTTTTTCTCATGAAAAGAGCTTATAGAGAAGTTTCCAGAAAGCACCAGTCTGACAGCAAGGACAAAGGCTCAAAAGTCCCAAATGGAAGGAGCTGGGCAGGCACTCTCAGTATGATGTGGAGATGCTGGCCCCAGGATAGCCACTCATCGAAGCCATCTTCACCCTGTGCCTTGAGATACCTTTAGCCCTCAAAAGCAAAGTCACGCTTGGAACACTGATTTTCCTGAATGTTTTCTCAATTGGTTTGCCTGGTACCGTCTCGTTTTCTAGGTGCTTCTCAGTTTTTTAACTAGCGTGTCAAATTAAACCTCATTGTGTTATCAGTGGACTAAATGAACTATGCCATCCATAAACTGTTACTTTCAACCAAATTTTGATGCTAGCCAATCGGTTAATTCACTTATCCTTTCAAACATTCAACAGGCATTAATCAAGCAATTGATTTGTGTTGAGCCCTGGAGATAATTCAATTCACAAAACAGTCTCTGGCTTCTTGGAACTTAAAAACCCTCTATGTCAGCCAAACAAGTCTCCTCACTGATGAATGAGCCTTCCAACACTTTCTCCATCTCCTCCATTCCCCCTAAACTCAGAGTTCCTTCCACATCATGGACTTCTATTTAATCCCATTTCATTTCTCAAAGAAGTTAGAAGAAAACTACCATTTGACCCAGCAAACCCATTACTGGGTAAATCCAAAAGAAAACAAATCTTTTTTTTTTTTTTTTTTTTTTTTTTTGAGATAGAGTCTTGCACTATTGCCCAGGCTGGAGTACAGTGGTGCAATCTCAGCTCACTGCAACCTCTGCCTCCTGGGTTCAAGTGATTCCTCTGCCTCAGCCTCCTGAGTAGCTGGGACTATAGGGGTGTGCCACCATGCTCAGCTAATTTTTTGTATTTTTTAGTAGAGATGGGGTTTCACTATGTTGGCCAGGTTGGTCTTGAACTCCTGACCTCGTGATCCACCCACTTCAGCCTCCCAAAATGCTAGGATGACAGGCATGAGCCACTGCACCCAGCCACAAGTCTTTCTACCAAAAAGACACATGCACTGACATGTTCATTATAGCACTTTCACAATAGCAAAGACATGGAATCAACCTAAATGCCCATCAGTGGTGGACTGGGTGAAGAAAATGTGGTATACATACACTATGGACTACTATGCAGCCATTAAAAGAATGAAATTACGTTCTTTGCAGCAACATGGAGGCAGCTGGAGGCCATTATCCTAAGTTACTTAATGCAAGAACAGAAACCCAAATACTGCATGTTCTCACTCATAAATGGTAGCTAAACATTGGGTACTCATGGACGTAACGATGGTAACAATAGAAACTGGGGACTCCTACAGGAGGGAGAGAAGGAGGGGGTCAAGGGCTGAAAACCTAATCATTGGGTACTATGCTCAGTGCCTGGGTAATGGAATCATTTGTACCCCAAACCTAAGCATCATGTGATACATCAAGGTAACAAACCTGCACATGTACTCCCTGAATAGAAAAGTTGAGAAAAATTAATAATGTATTTATTAATTAAATCCACACCAAAGGGTACCTTCACGTCCACAAAGGCTCCCTGACCCACCCTGCAGTAATCTTTCTGCTGTCTACATTCTTGCAGCTGAATTGTTTATACCACACGTAAGTAGCTAGCAGCTACATTTGAGAGAAAGAGATGAACTTTAGAGTGAGACAGATATATGTTCAGATACTACCTTGGCCACTTACGAGATTGTATGTTCACAGGTTATTTGGTATTCCTGAACCTCATCTGCAAACTGAGGATGATAATGCCAATTTCATACAAAAGTTGTAAGGAATAATTTATTCCACACAGCATATAGCATACTCTGTCTTAGTCCATTCCTGTTATAATGAAATACTTTAGACTGGGAAATTGATAAATAATAGAAATTTATTTCTCCCAGTTCTGGGGCCTGGAAAGTCCAAGATCAAGGTGCAAGCACACTTGGTGCCTGGTGAGGGTTCACTCTCTGTTTCCAAGATGGCACCATGTTGCTGCGTCTTCTGGAAGGGCAAATGCTGTGTTCTCACATGGTGGAAGGGATGAAGGGCCAGGCAGCTCTCCAAAGCCTCTTTCACAAGGACATTAAACCCATCTATGAGGATGGAGCCCTCATGACTTAGTCATTTCCCAAAAAGTTTCACCTCTTAAAATTACCAAAATGGGGATTACATTTCAACGTGCATTTTGTAGGGACACAAGCATTCAGATCATAGCATGTTCTTCCATCCAAATGTCTAGTTTTCTAACAGAAAAGAGCATGGTATAATGAAAAGAGCATGATGCCTCTACGCTTCATGGTTTTGCTTCCTAGAAATATTACCTGTAAGTCTCAGTTTTCTGAAGGACAAAATGGAGATAATTTTTACATGAGAAGGTTGTAGTGAAGAGGAATTGAGTTAATGTACAGAGAAGTCCTTTACGAGCTAGAAATCACAGAACACAGGCAGACTGTCAATCTTAATGAATATTGTGTGGGTTTTGTCACTTTCAACTCAGTTGGGCCCAATTGTTCCTCTCCTGCACCTCTCCTTTTTCTAAAGTGTGCAGAAACCGTCAGCAATCCTGAACACTGAACACATCACACACACACACACACACATACACACACACACACACACACTTCTCTGTTTATATTTTGCTTTATAAACTTTCTTGTGAAATATAACATTCATGCAAAAAGTGCACAAATCTTAACATAGCTTGATGAATTTTTACAAAGTTTATAAACAGCCACTTAGCTGAATGAGAAAACATTACCAACAACCCACCTCAATCACAGTACCTACCCAAAGTTAGTCATTACGTTGGCTTCCATAAACAAAGCCTGGTTTTACCTACATTTTTGTGCTTAATATAAATACAATCATGCAGTATGGAGTCATATGTGTCAGACTTATTTAACTCAACATTAAAGTCTGAAAACTCACCCTTTGTTACATGTAGCAGTGGTTCATTACTTTTCATTGCTTTATACTATTTATTGTGTGACTATGCCAAAGTTTATGTATTCATTTCTGGTTGATGAACACATGTTGTTCCAGTTTGGAACTATTTCAGATAACGCTATAAACATTCTTGTATGTTTTGGGTGAACTGTGCATGCATTTCTATTGGGTATACAACCAGTAGTGAAATTGCTGGCTCATAGGATGTGCATATGGCTAGTAAGGACTTCCAAACATTTTTTCAAAGTGGTTGTACCAACATACACTCCTGCCGGCAGTGAATGAGAGTTCAGTTGCTCCACACCCTCACATTTGATAAAATATTATCATGGATAATATTTTGTATTATCCATATTCTTTGTTTGGCTATTCCAATGAGTGAGTAGTGGTGTCCTATTGTGATTTCAATCTACATTCCTTGATGACTGATGAGGTTAAACAACCCTTTCACATTTATTGACCATTTGTATATCATCTTTCATGAAGTAATTGTTTAAGTCATTTGCCTATTTTTATATTACGTTATTTAGCTTTTCTCCATGATTTTCAGTTCTTTATATATTCTGGATATGAGTCTTTTTATATTTATTAACAGTATACTCAATATTGTGTGGCTTCTGTTTTCACCCTCTTAATGGTGTCTTTCAATGCATAGGAAATTCCTAACTTTAATGTAGTCCAAGTGAACATTTTATGATTAGTGCATTTTATACCCCAATTAAGAAAATTTTGTCTACCTAAGATAATAAAGATAACTTCTGTGTTTTTTTCCTAAAAGCATTTATTTGTTTGTTTAACTTTTGCACAGAGATCTACAATCCAACTAGAATTGATTTGGGTAAGATAAAGATTCATTCTTCCCATGCAGATATCCAAATGATAGCACCAATTGTCAAAAAAAAGACCATCCTTTCTACATTATACAGCAGTGTCACTTTTGCAAAATATCAGATAACTATAGAGATGTGGACTCTCTGTTCTGTTCCATTGGTCTTTTTATCTACTGTCATACAAACTTCAATCTGTCTTAATTTCAATAACTTTATGATATGTCTCAATATCTGAGAGTGTAAGTCCCCAACATTCTTCCTTTTTATAAACAATCTCCTTGACTAGGTTTTGCCTTTTGCATTCTTATACGAATTTTAGAATTAGCTTGTCAATTTCTATACAAAACGTGCTGAGATTTTAATTCGGAATGGGTGTAATCTAAAGATCAGCTTGGAGACAATTTACATCCTGACGATTTTAATTCTAAACCACAAAAATGGGGGGGAATCTCTCTATATTTAGGCTTTTAAAATTTCTCTTGGCAAAGTTTTACACTTTTCAGTGTAAAGGTCTTAAACATCTATCATTAAGTGCATTTCTAGATTTGAAAATTTTTATTCTAACGTAAATCATATCTTTTTAATTTTAATTTTATTTGCATTTTCTGTTTCCAATATATAAAAATGCAATTTATTTCATACATTGGTCTTGGATCCAACAACCATGCCAAATTTACTTATAAATTCTAGTAGTTGTCTCTAGATTCACTTTTAGATTCTCTATGTACACAATTATGTTGTCCATGAAGAGTGACAGTTTTATTTCAGCCTTTTCCAAACTATTTCTTTTTACCGCCTTATTGCATTGCTTAAGATTTCATTTTTCTTTTAATAGAAGTAGCAGGTATACCTATCACGCTTCTATTCACAGGAAGAAAGTTTTCAATAATTCACCATCAAATTGACTTCCTGGTTTGCTAAGAGTTTTTATCACAAATTAATACTGTTTTATCAAAAGTGTTTGTGTAATCATTAAGATAACAGTTTTATTTATCTCAACTTTTCTGCATATATGGTGAACTATATTGATTGTTTATTCATAATAAATCATCATTAGCATTTCTGAAATAAACTTCATTTGGTTGTGATACCTTCTCCATTTGTATATCAAAGAATTCTATTTGCTAATATATTATTTAGAATTTATATATATAATTCATGCTACATATTTGTCTGATAATTTTCCTTTCTTACAATTTTCTTAACTAATTCATTTATCAAGACTATGCTGGTCCCATAGAAAGTCTGGGAAGGGTACCTTCTTTTTTATTTTATGGAAGAGTATATAAAAATTAGAGTTATCATTTCATATTCACTACAAATTACCAAAGAAACCATCCAGACCAGGAGTACACTTTGTGCAGAGGTTTTAAATAAAACCTTTAAATTCTTTGGTAGATATATAAAATTCTGATTACTCTTTGTTATGGTGTCAATGTTGGTAAGTTATGTTTTTCAAGGAATTTCTTTCACTGAAATTGGCATAATATTATTTGTAATGTCCTTTTCTCTCTTAAATGTCTATAGCATCTACACTAACATCTCTTTATTTGTTACTGGTATTGGTAATTTGCTGTCCTTCACCTCAGTGTTGTCATAGCTTTATCAATTTAATGTCTCTTTTTCAAGAAATTGGTTTTTTTTAATTGTATTAATACTAGCTTTCTACTTATTTTATTTTTGCTTCTATTTTTACTAATACCTTCCTACTACTTTCTTTGGACTACTTTGTTGTGTGTGGTGATATTTAAAATTATGTTTCATTTTGAGATGAAAACTTGGATTATTGATATGTCACATTCAATTTTTTTCTAATATGTGCATTCGAGAATATAAATTTTCCTCTAGGCATTGCATGATTTCTCCTAGTTTTGCTAATCTGATGATATATTTATTTCACCTTCCTATTTGAATAATATTTTTATTATTATAGAACTCTAGGTTGGCAGTTATTTCCTTGAGCACCATTTAGCGATTTTCCACATGTTTTGATAGGCCGTGTCTCCACTATCATTTAGTTCAAAATATTTTCTAGTTTCTATTGTGCTTCCCTCTTTGATTCATGAGTTATTTGTAATTTTATAGCTTACTTTTAAAGCAGTTGGTGATTTTTTGGTTTGCTTTTGTTATGGATTTCTAGCATAATTCTACTGTACTCAAAAAGCATATTCTTAATGATTTCACTCCTTTGAAATATATTGCAGCTTCGTTTATGACACAGCATGTGCTAAACTCTAGTAAACCTTCCACAAGCATTTGGAAAACACAATGCATTTTGTCATTGTTCGATGTAGTGTCCTATATCAGACATTTAGAATGTCTTCAATTTTTTTCTTCTTTTTTTGCTATTATAATAAATTATACAGTATATATTTTACTGTATATGTAACTTTTTATCTGTGCTGAGTTATTTCATTTTCTTAAATTCTCAGGAGTGGCATTACTAGGTCCAAGGGTTAAAAATGTCTTTTTTTCTTTTCCTATTTATACAGTATTGTTAACTAAAAGTATTGTATCTAATTGCAATGTCAGTCATGGTGCATGAAATCACCAAATTTCCCACAGTGTCGAGTGTTGTAATTGTTTTGTTAATAGAGTGGATACGAAATTGTAACTTGAAGTTAACAGTAATTTCCATGCCTTTGATAACTAGACAAGATAAACATTTTTCTAGGTACTCATTTGCTATTTCAATTTTCTCTCATTTAAATTGCCTATTCATCTGTTTAACAATCTACTGGAATCTTGATAATTTTGGAATAAGTTTGAATGAATAATTTCATAATAGCAATTTGCCTTTGGCTTACATATATGATGCAAATGTTTTCCCAGTCTATTATCTTTTTAATTTTAGCTTTGCTGTTTTTCACTATGCAGTCATGTTCCATTCATGAAGATCTGAATCTATTTCTTTGTTGCTGACTACTTAAAACTCTAACAATGTTTCATTCTTTTTCAGCGGTATATTTCTTTATTTTCTTCTCCTAAATTTTTTGTTAAGGGATGGTACAGAGCAGGACTGCCAACAGGGATACAGTGTGGCCACAAATGTGATTTAAATTTTCCTACTAATTTAAAAAGTAAAAAGAAACAGGTACAAATAATAACTATATACTTTAACCCAGTAACCAAAAATACAGGCATACTTAGCTTTGCATGGTTCCAATATGCATAAATTCCAGTTAGCACCACTTAATTAAATAACACTAATCTTCCAACGACATAGTTCAAATTTCAGTTACTGTTGTATGTTAACTCTGGTATATTAACTGTACATTATGCTTAACTGCACTTTATTGCATAAAGTAAAAACTTGGCTCCTAGACTTCCAGTCCAAAAATCACCACATAAACAACACGTGTGCATCAACAGCAGTGACCAATCATGCCATTTCTTTTGAAGTCTATCAGCGATTGGTCACTATGCATCTGTTATTCAGCCCAGGCGCGGATAGTGAAGCATGGAGTTGTGTTAATTCCTTGTCTCCTAATCGTAAACCCACATGACATCTTACAGAAATGAATAATCTACAGAGGGAACAGCCAACAAAGATGGAAGTGCAGCAAAGAAACAAAAAGTGATATTGTTGGAAGTGAATGTAGGTGTGACCAGAACACAGATCACCATAGGGATCGTTGACACTACTGTTGTTTGAGAGTCTCAAGATACGCAGCCAGAGGAACTTAGTGAAGGCAAATGCATGGACATAAATGCAGAACATGACTGTCACAAAAAGGATGATGTCCCAGAGGAAGGGACACCAGCAAAACATTTCACACTGGGCCAGGATCTGTGGCTCATGCCTGCAGTCTCAGCACTTTAGGACACCGAGGCAGACAGATTACATGAATCCAGAAGTTCAAGACCAGCCTGGGCAACATGGCAAAATCCCATCTCTACAGAAAAATACAAAAATTATTTGGGCTTGGTGCTGTGCGCCTGCAGTCGCAGCTACTACAGTGGCTGAGGTCAGGGGATGATCTTTTGAGCCAGGGAGTTTGAGGCTGCAGCGAGAGCCACTGCACTCCACCTGGGTGACAGTGAGACCCTGTCTCAAAAAACAAAAAACAAAGCAAAACTTCACATTGGAAATGCTCAGATTTCACAACATTGGGAAAGCAAGGATAAAATGTTGGAAGCTGATCTTAGAAAGTAATATGACAATTTGGCAAAGCTTAGAAAAGATGCTCTCTCTGTATACTACAAGTTATAGGACAGTAAGAAGGCAAGCTCTGTTCAAACTACTCAAAAAGAAGAAAATGAGTACTTTAATTCTCAATGTTTCCATCATTTGAAATTACTGTGTACTAAATAGGTTAGTTTTCCCACTTTTAAATTTCTGCATACATTTACAGTTGACGGTAAGGATGTTTGAAGTTCAGACAAAAATTTTTTAAAGGTTGCATAATAATCATAACTTTCACCCATTGTTAATTAAGATCACTTGTATCATTTCAGCTTGCAAAATCATTTGCATAGCTCTGCACCAACACACAAAGCAAGGACTGCCTCTATGACCATTACAACATGTAACCAACATAAAAGTTGGGGGCTATATTACATTCTTTTTTCATATTAAGTCATTGAAATGCAGTGTATATTTCATACTTACAGAACATCTTAATTCAGACGAGCCACATTTCAAATGCTAATAGCTGCATCATAGGCTAGTGGCTACGGTATTTGGAAGCCCGAATATAGTGTGCCTTTCCTCTTTGAATTAGAGATGAAAAGTGTTGCCGTACCTCCCTGGAAACTCTCTTGTCCAAATAAATAAAAGTTTAATATAGGGTACAATACAGAGATGCAGTTTCTCCCTCTGTAGGCAGTAATGAAAGAACTGACATTACTTCAGCTCCCTCTGGAAAAGAGGCTGAGAAAATAAGCCCTAAATTGTTCACAAAAACTCACTGGAATTAGCCTTGTTGGAACAATAAGAGATAAGAAAGAAGAACTAGTCAGTCTTCCTATGAAAACACTGACGACTTCCTCCCCAGTGGGAGCTGAAGCAGCTTGGTTCATCTGAGCTCCGGGGAGATTTTTCAGAGCTTTTGGGTTACCACGTCATCTCTGATATACATCACACAGGTTCTCAGGGCCACTCAAGAGTAAGTCATCCACTTGGAGTTTTGAACATACTTTTGCCAGTTAGAGGAGTCAGCAAACTATTTATTTGATTTCCTCCTCAGCCTCACATTCTGGGAATTCCCAGCGGCCTAATAGGAATGGCAACAACACTTGCTTGGCTGTCAGTTAGCAGGCATCCTTCTTCCCAACATTCCCCAAATGACTACCCTGCCTATTGTCCTAATGTCTCTAGATTTTTCTCGGGTGAACAAGATTATAATGTTTCTACATTCTTGTCCCAGCTCTACCTGACAATTGGCCCATAAATATTTGTACACAGTTAAATCTTAAGTGAGGGGCGTGTGTTTGCATATGTGTGTGTGCGTGCTATGCCTAACAAATTCCTCATTCCTTAGAAAAAGAATATAGTGAAATGTTAAAAGCACAATCTTCAAAAGCAAACTGAGCTCAAATTTCAGCACTCTTACTAGCTATATGATGTTGAACATATGTTACTTTTTTGTGCCTCCGTTTCTTTATATAGTTTATATGGGGATTAAATGAGGTAATATATGTAAAATGCTTAGTCAATGTCTGCCACATTGTAACTGCTAAAATAGTAGCCATTCTTTATTATTATCATTATTTTGCTAGATGGTATTATTACAACTTTTGCCTAAAAAGAGCCTTGCTTCTGGTGCCTGTAGTCCTCTCTGAGTGGAGCACATAACAAAGGAAAAAGAATCCAGCCTCAAAAGTGGCATTAAGGAGTAAAGGTTTTCTTGGACAAAAGGGATGCTGGCAAAAGTCTATACAGGACCCCAACAGTCTGCAAAACTTCTCAAAAGTCCTCCTCCGACATATTTCCCAATAGTCCCTCTCAGGACAAACCCCTCCTGCCTCTTCACAAAGGTCCAGCCCATACCAGCATCTTCACTTACCTACTTTCTACTCTTTGACTTCTGTCTTTCACATCTTTTTATTCTTATTTCACTTACTTTTTGGCTCATTGATTGCTTCAAATGATACGAAATGTTAAAGACATAAAAAGTAATTGATCATTCTCCCGTTTATATCCCCAGATATCCAGCTCCCCAGAAGAAACCACTGTAACTAAGAATATTCTATATACAGATAGCAGATAGAAACACACATGTCATACACACACACACACACACACACACACACCATCATACCATTTTACAGCACTGCACTTTGCTTTTTTTTTTTTTTTTTGCTCTTTTTTTTGAGACAGAGTCTGGCTCTGTCGCCAGGTGCCAGTCTGGAGTGCAGTGGCACAATCTCAGCTCACTGCAACCTCTACCTCCTGGATTCAAGCAATTCTCCTGCCTCAGCCTCCCAAGTAGCTGTCACTACAGGCACGCGCTACTACGCCGAGCTAATTTTTGTATTTTTTAGTAGAGACAGTGTTTCACCATGTTGGCCAGGATGGTCTCCATCTCTTGACCTTGGGACCCACCTGCCTTGGCCTCCCAAAGTGCTGGGATTACAGGCGTGAGCTACCGCGCCCAGCCTGCACTTTACTTTTACATTTAATAAAACTTGGAGATTGTACCAAACTGGTATCTATAGAGTTACCTCCTTCTTAATGCACTGCATTGTTTTCCATTGGATAAATAAGCCATAATTTATTTCTCTATTCCCACATTAATAGGCATTTAAATTGTGTTAATATTTTGTTATCCTAAAAATTGCTGCAATAAGTAACTGTTCATATATGATTTTATATATGTGCAAGATAAATTTCTAGAAATTTAATCATTGGATCAAAGGGTAGGTGAGCTTTTAATTTTTGTAGATTTAGCCAAATTGTCTTCCCCGTAGCTTATGCTAACTTACCTGTTAGTAAGGTTAGAGGGTGTTAGCTTTCTTACACAGATTAAGTTTTCTAACATTTTCCATTCTCTTTCTTACACAGAGTAATTTCAGCCTCTTCAATTCTGCATCTCTAGCTTCTGTCCTGATGGAAGAATGTTTTTGTCTCTTCTACATTTCCCCTCGGTTAAATAGTTGTAAACTACCTGTGGCCTCAACCCTTCTTCTCTTCCTCCATGATAGTCCTGAGGTCTGCATTGTCTGGGGTCAGCTTGCCTGCGGCTGGGAAACCTCGAATTGGCCTGAGAGCACATGTCTTGGTTCGGGGTGAGACGTCCATCCCCTATCCAGAGTGTAAAACACCTGCCAAGGGAGGCAGATGATGTCGAGCAAATCCTTTTCCTTCGTGATTTTTCCATATACCTTTGACTAAATCATACCACATGTGTACATGAGAATACCATACACCCCCAAAAGTGAATAAATTTACAACTGTCTGCATTAGCACAGGTGGATCTCAGGAACATATGTCCAGCATAAAAGCAAGCCACAGAAAACACGTGCAGCAGCATACCAGGTCATTGAGTTCTAAAATGAGCAGACTAAATTTTTACAAATACATGTATGCATGGTAAAACTGCATAAATTGTAAGAGAATGATAAACATACAATTCAAGATCAAGGGATCCTGGGGGTAAATGAGGAAGATAGGCTGATGTGATGAGGTAGGGTCACACGGAAGCCTCCCATGGTATGGTAATTTTCTATTGCTTAAGTTGCATGATGGGTTCCTAAGTGACCATTTTATTATTCTTCTTAATTATTTCTATCCTATTTATATTGTGTTATACATATCAACTATTTTATAATTTTTTTCATAAAAAGCTACAAAAGAAGTATGAATAGAAAGATGGTTATGCTGTGTTAAGTAAGAAAAAACAGATAAAATTGTGCATACAACATGATTCTGCTTTGGTTTAAAACACTCACACACACACACACATACACACACACACACATACACACACACACACACACACTCCAGATTGATATTCACCAAATGATAATAATGGTTATCTAGGTTGTGGAATTATAATTTTTAAAAAACTTATCTTTCTGACGTATATTTCCCAATTTTTCAACGATAACTTTTTTTCACTTTTGTAATGAGAAAATATGTTTAAACATTTTTTTTAAAACATCATGTGCTACGTATTACTACCAGGCAGTTACATATAGCTAACACTTACTGAACTTCCTCTGAGCCAGGCTCTTGGCCAAGTGCATTGCATGTATTTTGTAATTGGAAGTATCATTACCATTTCACAGAGGAGAAACCAGGCCAGAGAGGTTAAATAACTTGCTCAAAATCAGATAGAGAATGGTAGAACCAGGACTCAAATCCATCTGTCTTCCTATCAAGCATGTGCTCTTAACCAAGCTGCTATGCAATATTCAACAGCCTACAGAAGCCCAAAGGAGCCATACAGCATCAAGAAGTGTTAAGGGTCTGCCTTATTTTTTAAGCCAATAAGCCAGGCTGTTATTTTTCATGGATGTTGGCAGAAGACACAAGACCCCTCAATCAGAGGCAAAAGTCTTTACTAATCACAGCCCAGTAACAGCATGAACACGCTGTGGGTTTGTATCTGTTCCTCATGCCCCCAAGTCCCACAGGGACAACACAGTGGGGCTGTAGATGACTGCATGCACCCAGGATGAGTTGCAAGAAATGAGCACTGAACATGGGAGACTCACTGCTTTTATAGCAAGCAGATGCAAGCCTGCTCTTCGTGAGAGAGGTTACTTCATCCTGCAGGATTGCTCCCTGCAAACACAATTGTGAGAAAGGTCTTAGGAAAGGGCAGGCAGGGTCTCAACTTGGTGTATGCTGCAAAAATGTGCAGGGCCCACGGCAGACTGTCCTCCCAGCACACAGCCAAGACTCTCTGAGCTGCAGATTACAAAAACCCAGCTTAAACTTAATTAAACAAGAAAAGAGGAGGAACGGCAAAAAATGTACTGACCCATTAAACTCCTCTCTGCCTCTCTTTCCCCTCTCTCTGTGTGTGTCTCTCTTTCTCACTGTCTCTCTCTCTCGGTATCTCTGTCTCTCTCTCACTGTCTCTCTCTCTCTCTCTCTCTCTCTCTCTCTCTCTCTCTCTCTCCCCCCTACTATCCTCTATGTGGTCTCCATTCACAGACAGGCACTCCCCTGTGATCCTAAGAGAGCTGCCTGTAGTATCCAATGGAGCATAACAGGCCTTTTCTCACTCCTCAAATAGAAGTCCTAGAACCAAGTCTCAGTGGCTATATCTGGCCTTGATTGGGTCATTTGTCCATCCTAAACCAAACCTTGGGACCAAGGGATAAAGTAATCGCCCATCCATGGGTTACCTGCCCCCTTCTGGAACCAGGATTGGGATCAGTCCCACCCCAAGCATGTACATTGAAAGTGATTTTTTTCCCCACAGAATCAGAATGCTGGTAACAGAAGATAAGGCAGTCAACACTCAGCAGACAAAACAAACATTGTGCTGTGCCCAGAGAGAGATTATCTCTAAGACATCACATACAACAAACAGTGAGCTAGTTGGACTGACAAGATGAAACGCCATGTATTCCAATAAGATTTGCAAAGTTCCACAAATCTCAGTGGTAGTTCCATGGCTGACTGCTGGCACTCCCTGTGACTTCTGACAATTCAGGCAGTTATCAGAAGGCTGGAGCAGCTTGACTGCACCCAATTGCACTGTGCATGGGGATTTGCCAATACAGAAAGAGGAAAAAAAAAAAAAAGATCAAGAACAAGGAAACCTTTTCGAGCTAATTAGTGTATAACTGATTTCAATGTCCTCCTTCAATCTGATGCATTCTTTTTTTCTGAACTTACCTAAAATTAAGAACCAGAACCAGGAACAATATTCCAGTATGTCACACCCAAAGGAAAAATCAATTTGCGAGGAAATATCCGAAGTTCCCAGTGTTGTCATTGTTAGCACACAATGTTTCAGATGAGAAGGGAGTGTACCCTCATAGTGGCTTGAGTATCCTGGGATATAAGTTACAGAACCAAAAAGATTGCACCACTGTCAGTGTGTGGCCTGAGTCAGTGCTTTTCAGAAGAAAAGCCATTTCTCCTTCTCAGCCACCTCCACTAACACCCTGTTCTATTTTCAATGAAGTCGTCTTTAAATTTGCTACAACTGTAACGATGGCAGATGAGAATCACCTCATGTTTCAGCGGCCCCACCTCACAGAAGGGGTAATGACTAAGAACGTCAATCACAGTCTATCCTAGCAAAATGCCCTCGATCAAGGGTGACTCAGTAGAGGCTGGGGCAGAGCATCCATGGGTATGTGAGAGAACAGCACACGGGTACAGAGCGGCCGTCCCAAAAGCAGTTGTTGATTTGAGCTAAATTCACTGAACAGCCCTGCTCTCTTACTTCTACCTTGGGATGCTACTTTGCTTACTTCCACCAATCCACTGAGTAAAAATGGAAATGTCATTTTAGGAACTAAGCTTTGTAATTAAAGAGAATGTGTTGGCCACAGGAAACCGATCCCAGACCTCACAGGCATTATTGCCTATTCAGCATCCTGGGTCTCATCTCCTCCTATTCTTACCGCCTAAAGCCTAATTAACAGAATCCATGCCGTTATGCCTAGCTCTCCAATCTTTATTGCCGTGGATGCTCTTTCCAAAGAAATTCTCATCCTAGAGCAAGAGCTCCTGGAGGGCAAGGTCCATGTACTGGTTATCTCTTGCTGCATAATGAGTAACTCCAAAACACAGCAACTTAAAACAGAAACATTTATTTTCTCATAGATTCTGAGGGTCAGGAATCCAGGAGGCTTAGCTGGGTACCTCTGGCTCAAAGACTCTCCCAAGGCTGCTAAGTACCAAACAGGACCAAAGTCGTCTCAAGGTTCAACACGTGAGCAAGCCGAGCTCCCCAGCAGGGCTACTGGTAGGAACTAGGTCCTCAGTTCTGGAGATATCAGGTCCTTTTTCTCTGGACCTGTTCTTTGGGTAGTTTGCAGTACGGCAGCTGGCTTCCCTCTGAACCAGCCAGAGACAGAATGAGCAAGAGGAAAGCCACAGTCTAACTGTAATCTAATATTGGTGGTTTGCTTATTCTGTTTGCTAAAAATAAATAACTAGAGTCAGCCCATATTCAAGTGGAGAGCACTCGCAAGGTCAAGAACACTGGGAGGTGCGGCTCATGAGGGTCTTCGAGGCTGCCTACCACCAACCACTTCTCATTCACACGGCTTTTCCTGGCACCTAATAGAGGACCAGGCAAATGGCAAGCTTGACAAAGACCTGTAGTGCCATATTTAATCCAGTCCGAAAGACTCACCAAGTCACATCAACTAGAGTGGAACATATACAAGGGATAGACAAAGAATGATGCGGTGGGTATGAATTTTATTCCACCAACTCAAATGTGTAAGAAATACAAAATTTTCTATAATGCCTTCAAATTGTTATTTGAGCTCTCTTCCTGCGAGGGTGGCAAAAAGGTAATCTCAGTCCATGGGAATTCACTTCCCCTTTGTCCAGGGTGGTTCACCAATTCAAGAGAGAGGACTTAGTACCAAGTCATGGGGTAAAGGAGAGGGCATCTCCTAAGCCTCAGTTACAGGTATTGGCTAAATTGTGCCTCACCCCATTTTCTCTCCTCTATCACTTGTCCACATACTGAGACTCCTATCCACGTGAGCCCTTCAGGGCTGCACTTCTCTGTGCTATTTATGACCCATTGTGAAGCTTCTGGGCCAGAATAGGACACAAGAGTCTCAGCCAAGCTCTCCGTGGCCCATCTTGCTAGATGGCCTGCTCAGACATAGCCCAGCTAGGCTTTTGCAACCTCCCTGGACTATGGCCAGGGAGGAGGGCTGACAAACCTCTCTGTTCTCTAGCCCTCCAACCCCTCTGCCGTGACATGGGCCCCGAGGCCCTGTTTTTGAAGCACATTGCACCATGGCCCTCTCAGGCCTGTTGACCTTCTGCTCTTCTTGCTGCTTCTCTGTCTCTCTCTCTTCGTCCTCACTCTGAACCCGCCCTCAGCCTGGACGACGTTTCTCTAGTCCAAGAGCAGGAAAGTAGGGACAGAGGTCTTCTGTCTTGACTTTAAGCATTCCCTTCAGAGGCACACCACTTCCCCCATCTTCACGCTTTCCTATTACACCACGCCCCACCCAGGGCACCTCACTGCTCCCCATCATGGGCCAGGCTCCAGAAACAGGAAGCCAGTCACTAGCAGGTTACCCCACCTTGTCAAGCTCCTCCCCAAGGCAATGAACACACATGGGAATGTAGCCTGCAGAAGAAGGAGGGGTAATAAGGAGGGAAGGGGGAATTATTAGAGGGGTTTTATTTAAATGGTAAAGGTTTCAATAAATATTAGTTTTTCCAAAGGCAAATCATTTGCACCAAACCAGAGGCCTAGAAAATGTTTAACACTAAAACAGAAAGGATAACACGGGGTCAAAGAACACACATGAAGGTGCAAGTCATGCTAATTACATGGATAGGTGGGAAATGGAAAGGGAAGAAAAGAAGTGCTATGTTCATCTCTCCGTCTGGTGACTTCATTGCCCACTCTCCCCACTGTCTGGGTCTCACTTTACCTGGGCCCACTCCTGCCATCAGGAAGAAGCTGCTGGGTGCTGGGGGCTCCTGAGTCCTCTCTGCATGATTTGGGCACATACTGGGGAGGGGCATGGTCTCCACTTGCTCCAGCAGGAAGGGAAGCCTGCAGGGACCCATGCCTCACCTGAAAAACGTGGTCCTCTAGAAGGAGGTTGGGAATCTCAGGAGGTGCTGGGTGCATTATTTTTCTTGCAAAAATAGTACACAAGTAATAAAAAAACATAAGACTTGAATTATTTAACTACTTGACTGTCTTCAGTTTTCTCCTTACTCCTCACATTCAAAAGTCAGCTATTTACTCTATTTAATTGGTAAAGAAACTGAGATCAGCAAGACAGGGATTTGGGACTTGAGTTCAGATATTCTGATTCTCGCATCAGTGACCTTTCTACAACAATATGGCAAAATGGATGTTTCTAAGTAGAAGAGAATACAAATCTGAACGATTTTCTGGACTGGTGTAAGCAATCAATTTACTTTATTCTTTTCTTCAATAGAGCGTCTTGACTGAGGGAAAAAAGGGCAATTTTTTATTTCTCCACTTTGTTCCAAATACAAGGAAAGGTGATGCCAGCAGGAAAAATTCAAATGTTCTCATGAGATTTCCGTTTGCTTGCTTTCTTTTCTTTTTTTAATAAAAACTGGTAATTGAAGGTACCAAAGAAAAATCTTAGAGGTATTTCTGTGACTGAATTTGTTCATCTGAGCATACTGCCAATTAACTCAATTGGCAGAGCATACAGGGAGCAAAGTTTCCCAAACCAGGTGAGGCACAGTCAGCTTTACACAACAGGGGAAGCAGGTCGGGATACAATTTCCTTCCCTCACAAGAAAGTCACCTCTTTAAAAGCACCAGAATTATTGTGAGCTACTTGGCATCTTTATTCAGTATACAAAGGCTAGGCCTGCTCAGGCTTCCCTGTCCTGTGGCTGAGGCACTGTGGACAGAAAGACCTGCTTTAGAAGAAGAGTTTTTTCTTGCTAACTAGAAGTTCCCAAACTGGAAGCTGATGTTTTTTTGCAAACTGGACAATGACTCCATAAATATACCATGCAGTGGCTGAAGACAGAATATTTAACCTTTCTCCACATTTTGCTCTATAATTTCTGAAGTATATATAGACACTATTATGAATTAATAAAACACAAATTCACTTAAAAGCATTCTCTACTTTATAATAGTTTTTAGTGTTATGTACTTTGGCAATAAAATGATGCTTTTAATAGAAAAGTAAAAGTTTTATTTTTTTAGAAGTCAGTAATAATGGTTTACATTATAAAAGAACCTTAACCCTCAAAAATGCTAGGAATCATTGATGTAAGTTACCCAGATGATCCACGCTCAAAACATCTTGGAAACAAAAAGATTAAAACTGATCTTGGAATACTCCCCAAGCTGATCTTGCAAATCAATGCATTCCTTGTCAAAAATCCCAGCTGGCTTTTTTTTTTTTTTTTTTTTGCATAAATTGACAAAGTTATCCTAAAATTCATACGGAAATGCAAGGAATCCAAAATAGCCAAAACAATCTTGAAAAGGAAGAGCAAAGTTGGAGGACTCACACTTCCTCATTTCAAAACCTACTACAAAGTTTCAGTAATTAAGATTGTGTGGTACTGGCATAAGGACAGACATATAGATCAGTGGAATATAACCGAGAATCCAGAAATAAATTCTCACATTTACAGTCGATTGATTTTTATGAAGGGTGTGAAGAATGATGAAAGAATAGACTTTTCAACAAGTGGTACTGGGACAACTGGATATTCACATGCAAAAGGGTTTTTCGGACCCCTACCTCACACTATACACAAAAATTAACTCAAAATGGATGATAAATCTAAACATAAAAGCTAAAACTGTAAAACTCTTAGAAAAAAACATAGGAGTACATCTTTGTGGCCTTGGATTAGGCAATGGATTCTTAGCTTAGTCATCAAAAGCACAAGCAACAAAATAAAAAATAAGTAAATAGGACATCATCAAGGTTACAAACTTTTTTTACTTCCAAGGACATCATCAAAAAGGTGAAGAAACAACTCACAAAATGGGAGGACATACCACATACTGTCTGATAGGGGGTTAGAATTCAGGATATATAAAGAACTCTTACAACTTAAACCAAAAAGCAAATAACCTAATTTTTAAATGGGCAAAGGATTTGATAGACATTTCTTCAGCGAAGATGTACAGATAGCTAACGAGCACAAGCAAAAATAGTCAACATCATTAGCCTTGAGGGAAACGCAAATCAAAACCACAATGAGGGACCGCCTGACACTCACTAGGACAACAGGAACCAAAAAGACAGACAGTAACAAGTATTAGCAAGAATGTCGAGAAACAGAAACCTTGATACACTGCTAGTAGGATTACAAAACAGCATAGCTGCTTTGGGAAGCAGTTTGCCAGTCCTTCAAAATGTTAAATGCAGTTATCCTATGACCCAGCAATTTCATGCCTAGGTATGTATCCAAGAGAATCAAAAGTACATATCCTCACAAAACTTGTACACAAATATTCATAGTAACATTAACTATAATAGCTAAAAAGTAGAAATAACCCACATATTCATCAGCTGAGGAACAGATAAACCAAATATGGTATATACACATAATGGAATGTTATTGGGCAATCAAAAGAAAGGAAGCACTGATGCACGTTAAAACATGAATGAACCTTTAAAATAGTATCACAAGTGAAAGAAGCCAGTCACAAAAGGCCACATTTTGCATTACTCCACTTTTATGAAATGTCAGGAATAGGCAAATCCATAAAGATAGAGAGTAGATTAGTGGTTATCAAGGGCTGGGGCTGACTGCTAATGGATACGAGATGTCTCCTGGGGTGAGGAAAATGTTCTGACATTTAGTAAGTGGTAATGGTTGCATAATTCTGTAAATATGCCAAAAATTACTAAGCTGTACAGAGGTGAGCAAACATTTTCTGTGAAGGGTCAGTTAGCAGATATTTTAGGCTTTGAGGCTCATATGATCTTATTAGACCTACTCTGCCATTGTAGAACAAAAGCAGCCATAGATGATATCTAAATGAGGTTGCATGGTTGTGTTTGAATATAACTTTATTTACAACAGGCAGCATCTTCACCCCACAGGTATAGTTTGCCAATCCTTACTGTAAACAATGAACATTTCTGAGGCAGAGGCCATGCTTTATTCATTTCTATGTCTCTAATGGCCTAGCCAGTAGGAAGAACTCAACATATGCTTACTTGAACTGGACAGGAATGACTTTGCACCATCTCCCACCCTTGGGCAAAGGAAGGAACCAGCATTTCTCACTCCTCTCAGCCTTTAGCATCACCTACGGCTGTAGTGACCACCTGTATGCTGGTTGGCTGTGGAAGAAGTCCTGGCACCTCAGACAGCTGAGCCGAAGATTGCAAACAAGGGGATAGAAATAGAGTAAGTTCAAGTGCTAAAGATTAAAACGTGGAACCCTTGAATTTAACACTTGAATTGCCTCATTCCTAAGAGCAGAGCTGGGGTCTAAGTGTCCCAAGAACTACCTGCCTAGAGCTGTAACCTTAGCACAGAGCCAGCCATCCCTAACAGATCTACCATTTCAAGTGGAAACAGAGTCTGTGGTTCTTGTCTGAGAAAGAGCTTCAACCTACTGTTCTAAACCTAGTTAATAAGGCTCTGCTACAGTCCTTACCTAAGAAGCTCATCTGCAATATTTGTTCAACTTCTCCAAGGAGAGAGCATGGATAAATTACAGCATTTGCCATCCTGACTTAATGGGGTTGCTTCAGATTATGCATATTCTAAAACTATTTGCTCCAGCACGGCTAAAAACAGAGATGGAATGATGAGCTTTGTATTACATTAAGGGCAGTGAGGGAAAATAGGGCATATTTTCCCTCTCTGGGTTTTCCCCATGATGGACGATGGGGATGCTCCATTGATCATTTCTGCTCTTCTGCATTTGCATGTCTCGCTGTCCCCAAATAACACAGCCCTGCTGCCCTCCCTTTGGGAAGATATCACAGCATGATCAATAAGGACAACCTTTCAGCGTTCTTCCAGTGGTGGGGATAGATATAAGTCTTCTATACCCTCTGGCCTATTTAGAGCTTAGTGACCTAAGTACATTGGCTTATTATAGACACAGTTGAAGCTGAAAATAATTACAGATATATAACTACTCATTTCTATAACACTGTATTCCAGTTGTTGGATACTCAAGTGGAGAATATGATGGGAGTTGTAATAAGGGACCTTGTTAAGGAGTCTTCTATGCAGCAGCACATGTCAGATAGAAAAGGTGTTAAAAGCTATGCTTCTTTCCTTTGCATGAGGCTAATTTATATGTTTATAATGTCTAGAAAAACAGAGTATGAGGTTTGGAAGATATAGTCACTCGATATATTGATTCGAGTGTTTTTTATTGTCTTTTTAAACTGCCAGATATCAGAGGGAAAAACCATCAAGTCTATTACCCATTGAGCTAGAAGGGACCTGAGAAGTATCTGTATCTGATATCCTTTATAAAGCCCCCTGGGAGCAAAAATAAACATATCACAAGCTGACAACTGGAACCAAAAAGCCTGTCTTAATTCCAGATGAGTACACATAACTCAGTAATTCTTCATGGCTGTGATGTTCTATAATTACCAACTGGACTCCTGGCTGCAACCCAGTGGACAGTATTTCAGAAACTGGTACTTAAGGGATCAGGTAAGTAGAAGGCATGAACACGAGGATAGACTTTCCCCATTGAAGCTGTTAAGTGCCTTGCAAACATTTTTACTTATAGAATTCCCAGCTTCAAAAAAATGTCATTATGTGAATTTGCCTCAACAAATTAAAAACAAAAGGCTGTAGAATATGGTCAGGCTTTGTGTCCCCACCCAAATCTCATCTTGAATTGTAATCCCCATCATCTCCATTATCCCCACATGTCAAGGGAGAGACCAGGTGGAAGTAATGGAATCATGGGGGCGGTTCCCCCATGCTGTTGTTCTCTTGATGGTGAGTTCTCACAAGATCTGATGGTTTCATAAGGAGCTCTTCCCTGCTTCGCTCAGCACCTCTCCTTCCTGCCACCTTGTGAAGAAGTCCCTTGCTTCCTCTTAGCCTTCCACCATGATTGTAAGTTTCCTGAGGCCTCCCCAGCCATGCTAAACTGTGAGTCAATTAAACCTCTTTCCTTTATAAATTACCCAGACTCAGGCAGTTCTCTATAGCAGTGTGAAAATGGACTAATACACTGTGTCATTAGGACACTTTCAGCTGCAAGAAACTGAACTTACTGAGACGTTTAAACAATAATTTATCACTTCATATAACAAGTAGACTAGAGGTGGGAAGGGGACCAGGCATGCTGCATTATAGTCCCAGCTTCATAGCTCTGCAATTCCTTCCATTACCTCCTGTGCTGGCTTCCTCCACAGGCTTGTAGTAAGATGGTGACAGCTAGTCAAGGCATCCTCTGGCAATCTCAAAGTTCAAAGAGCATAGGTCCAATATGCAAGTGCCTATCAGGCCTCTAATTTATCCCTACCTAATTTGCTCATTCATTGGCCAAGGCAAGTCACCTTGCCAAGTTGAGAGTCCAATATGGGAGATGCTGCAAAAGAGTGTGAATAGTGAGAGACATGGTCCCTTGGGGGTTATGAATGGAAAAGTCTACCACCCTAAAAATTTGTCATCCTGTAGTCCCATCTGGCCCTAATTCTGTGTCCCAGTTCTTCTCACCGTGCTTCTGTCATCTCCAGTGAACTGTCACCTTTAGCAGCTTCCTTTATACCCACAACCTAGACCACAGATAACCTATAAAAGGCAGCTACACCATGGTCTCTTCAGTCCAAGACTTTTTTTCAGATTCTACCTCCTTCATTTTTCTTTGAAGTTCGCCTCTCTCATCTGCTTATCCTTCTATCTGTAAATGTTACCATGTTCACCCTTTCTGTCTAGCCTCTTCCAAATGACAGCTGCTACTCAGAACAAGCTGTTTGATTTTTATTATTGGGCTTCAATCCAAATTCTGCCCCTTAGATTGCCTTTATTATTTCTATGCATCAAAGATGACTTGTAAGTGATGCCTACCCCTGGGCTCCATCTGGGCTTCTGGGTTCACCACACTTGACTCTGCTTGCTGAGGACAGCGCTCAGGCATCTATATTTGACTCATGGTCTTGAGTCCTTGACTTGGAACTCATTTGACTTGGACCCCAGTTCCTCTAGGAAAATAAGTTTCTCCTCCTCTCTCCAAAAGACTTGAGTTCCATCCTGAAGCCCAGCCCAGAAGTGAAGAGTCTGCTATAGACTGACAAACTCCCCCAGCACTAAGATGCCCAACATTCCAGATGCTGGAACCCATCACTTTCCACTGTCTGCTCAGGACACCCTGACACTTCTTGTGTGGACAAGACACTCGAACCAGCTTAAGCAGGAGACAGAGATTCATGGGCTCACATAATCAAACCATGGAAAGGGAAACTGGTCTCTGAAATGGTGGACACAGGAACTGGAACAGAGCTAGGCCTGCTTTCCAGCATTGCCTCTCTACATGGCTGTTTATAAAGGTTGGCTTCACCTCCACTCTCTAAAGACAGTTTTCTCCAGGGGCAGGAACCATAGCGACCGACAGCTCTAGAATCTCCAGCAGGTATGAATTTCAACAGCTGAATAAAAAGCCCTTAAGTTTCTACCAGAGCAGATGATTTTATGCCAAACCATTTAGCAATAAAGAGAGAAGAAAGACAGAGGCTTACAGTGAGAAAGGAAAGAAACTTTCTATCTGAGGAATGTGAGCCTCCTTTAAACAATCAGGCCCAGAGAGGCATGAGAATGAGGCCAGAGTCACATCCCATTTCCCCTCCTGAACTAAGTAATCATCTCTTGAATATGCTTTCTATGTGGACTCTAGGCTTACTTTCATAAGTAGCTCAAAATTAACATAATGACACCATATGCTGGATACCAGTAAGTCATAATCTATACTTCAACAATGTATAGCCAATAACTAATTAATGACATTTCTGTAAACCAAAGACAATTCCTGACAAGCAACTTTCTGTCATCTCCCTACGTGTCCCCCTGCTTTTGCCTTTAAAAACCTGCTTGTAACAAACAGAACTCATATCCAAGGTCACTTGGGCCTGAATCTTCTGAGCAGCTGTCCTCATCTTGGCCCAAATAAACTCCTTACTTACATTAATTTTGCCTCAGTTTCTTCTTTTAGGTTAACAGTAGCTTCTTTAATGACATTAATTTTTGCTCTCTCTTCCCACACGGTTTTGACCTGTAGAAGAGAAGGGAGCACAGAAACAGGAGGGTGAATAACAAGCAGGCAAAGCCCACAGGACACCCAAGTTCCTGGGCAAGCAAGCCCATGGGGTCTCAATGTGCTCTTCGAGGAGTTCACAGGTGGCAGGGCAAGACCCATGAAGCTGTCTCCACATCTCCACCTTTAGAAGGCTTGGGAGATGCTTTTACACCCTTCTTTGGGTGCATAAATCCAAAAGCCCTTATCCATGACCTTTGGAATCAGATGAGTTTAAGCACTTTTCAGATGTTTAAAACAAAATACAGGGTAGTATACAAGATATACACCCCATGGAGTATAGAGCAGCCCCCATAGTCAAATTCATGAAACATTTTATGGTAAAAATATATAAATATTCACAGTTTTTAGGATAAATAATGTTTATGTAGACACTCCTGTTAGTTTAGGTTAGGGCAGGTTTTGCTACTAATTGCATAATATAAAATGTTGGTTTTCATAGTTTGGAGATTTGAGAATGATGGTTAAGAGACTGTGGGTCTACACTAGAGGTGTAGAAAGTGATAACTAAAAGTCTGGACTACTGGTTCCCAGGGTTAGAGACCAACTCTGACCAGAGCTGGGATCTGTGATTGATTGAGCCATGTGCCTGCTCCTGTGTCCTGTGCCCCTACCGCCAGCCAAGTCTCCACCATTCAGAGCACTGCAGAGCAACCCTTCCCCGTCCTTCCCACCTCACTGCCACCACCTAAGAACCTACTTCTAAGAAGGAACTGAAACCATCCCAATTGTCCCATAGAACTTACATTTATGGTCTTTTTGATCAAACATAGAAATTGACCCTCTCAGTCTTAAAGCTTAAAACTTAACATTTGTCTCATCTGAGTTCCCTCCTCAGGAAATCAACCCTCAGACCTGGTAGCATCAAAGAACTGAGATTCACCAAATCACCCATCTAGACAATTCGATGCCAGAACCTTCATTCCTTTTGATTGCTTTTTTACCCCTTCTTAACTCTTCCCTCCCCACCATCCCCACCACTCCCTGGTAGCTACATTCTTTCCTTGCTATATAAACCACCAATTTTAGTTGGTTGGTGGGACAGTTTTGAGACTTACCTCCCATCTTCTCAGCAGTCACACCCAAATAAAGCCTTGTTCCCTGGCAATACTTGCCTCAGTGATTGGCTTTCTGTACATCAAGCAGTGGAACCTAGATCAGACCCCTGGCATTTTGATAATAGAACCTACACTTAAAATTGTGAACCTGAAATAATCAAAAGGATCCAGATCCAGTTTTAAAGAGTTTATTCACACAAAAATCCGAGAATATCCATCCTAAAACCACAGACTCCAGAGTAATGGGGTCAGTGCTTCAGAGTTAAAAGGTCTTGCTTACATAGGTAGAAAACAAAGAAATTTAGTAGGATTATAACATTTTCTACACAAGATTGGTTTATGAGTTATAACTTACAGTTTGTTGTCCTTTTCATACAGCTTATTTTCATTTCCTTTCCAATTTAAAAGAGTGTACTTACCATTCCATCTTAGACAACTAAGTAACGAAGTCCTTATGTGAGAAAGGTAAGAGAGAAGTTAATCTATAATGACAATCAACAGTTGGAAAAGAAGTCTTCCCTGGGGCCCTTTAGTCATTTACATTTTACAAACCAATATAGGTAAGGAAAAATGCTAATCTATAATCAGAGAAACTTTATAGCTCCCTGTTTACCTGACTCAGGTCCCGTAATTACATTCTCTTAAGGTTCAGAATATTTAAAGATTCCAACAGCTTAGACTTTGAATTACCTATTCTGACATAGTAGATCACTCACCTCCTGGTAGGAAGCCATCAATCTCACTATCACCTGGCCCTACCCTTCTGTTTCCCTAGATCATTACAAGATGTCCACAACTGCAGATCTTTCCTCTCCACCTGGACTCTCACCCTCACAAAGTTCTGAACATCTCGTAATAGAACCCAACTTTCTACCCATTCAAACTGTCAGGCCTTCATGTGCAAGCCCTGACTCAGAAAGTCTAAAGTCCTGCCCGCCTCAGCTAATCAACCCCCACCCCTCTATCCCCCAACCCCCACACCCCCGCCTGCATTTGCCATTATCCCTGATTGCCCTGTGGAGCTTCCCCCAACATAAGCTTCCCCTCACCCCACCCTACCATCTTAACTACTCTTACACCTTACCCCACCCGCTACTGTAACTGAACTTACGGTAATGTATACTCCTTGCCCCTACCCCCACCACTGTAACTGATCTTACTCTGTAACTTTCCACTGCCCACCCCACACCTATAAAACCAACTCCTATCCCACTGCCCTTTGCTAACGCCCTTTT